>JAMQGT020012703.1:0-32502 GCA_024447675.2 Pterophyllum scalare | reverse complement strand
ACTGGTATAAATTTTCCCACGGATAAAAAAAAAAATCTTATAAAACATCACTGTATTTTTTTTGCATGTCATCACTTAACACTAACTGTAACGTCTAATTGTTGCTGTCACGTTAGTTAACGTAGAGAACAGCACCACAACACTTAACTTTCTTAAAGTCCTATAGAAACACTGACTGCTAGTCACTGTTGTATTTTACATTTCAAGCTTTGGGCCTTTCTTGAAAGATGAGCTGCATCTAACTCCATTATTATTTTTCTAAAAGATTTCAAAGGTGTTGTGAAATTTTGGTGTATAACTCAGATCCAAGGTGTAACAAAGTCCAAACAGCATGGCAGAGACAAGAGCCACATTGTCGGGATCACAAAGCACCACCAAGCCTTCGATGACCCACATCATTATAGTCACTGTTGGGAGTTCCTCTCGAGATGTAGATTCCAACAGTTGTTTCTTCTATGGCACTTTGCATGCCAGCCTCAGTCATGTCCTGGTGATTGAAAATTGTATTTCTTTATTAATTTTTTAAAACACATTTAGATTGCATTTTTATGCTTTATTTCAACTATTAACCTCGCAGACTACTAAATAAAAACTCAAATCAACACCATGCAGTTGTTTGCCTTTGTGAACCAGTCAAGTTACAAATAAAAATCAATGTGGCTTAATTTATGTAGTGACAACATGAAAATATCCATATTTATTTTTACACAATTGTCTGAAAATGTTAGGAGTGCATGTCCAACTGGTTTCTGCTAAATCTAAAGAACTTCCACTTAACTGTGATATACCACTTTACATCACAGTGATCTTGTCCTCGAATCTAAAATTATAATTTGGTTATCATTGAGTCTAAGTAGTACCATTCAATATTACACTCTTAACTTAGGATATCACCCATGTTTACACACACTTGCCATGTACTCCTGCACAAGGTCATTAGGATCGTCATTCAGGAAAATGCAGTCCTTATATGATACCCTCTCGGCCAATATCGATGTTGTCCTGAAAGGTTTATGACAAAAAAACCAAAACAAAAACATAACAGTTCAACATTGTCAATAGCAAGAACAAAAATTTGCAAAACTTGTCAAGTCCGCAAGTTGCTTGTAATGCTCTGCTGTTTACTGAACAAAAACAGGTCAGATGTTAAAATTATGTTATTTTTATTCCAGAAGACTTCCACCACTTACAACAGACCGATGTTTACAATACAGTCAAATAAATATTAACATTTTAAAACATATAATTTGATCATTTCTGGAGCAGGCTTGTCATCGGTCTTCACGATCTCCATAAACAGCATCAGCATGCCGCTGCGATGTTCCCATTCCCGGTGAAAAGGCTCTCATGTTCCTTCCTGAGTAAAATATTTTTAATATCAGTTTTATCGATTTGCTCAGGAACAAATAAAACACTGAAATAAACCAAAGATCAGCCATTAGAGATCATGATCAGAGTGAATTATATCTGTGTTTAACTTCCACTCAGCGGCAAAAGCAAGCGGGAGTTTTGCAAACGATGTGCCGGCAGTTAGGTGTTCTCCCCGCGTATAGTGAGCCTTGTCCAGCCGGCGAGCAGACGGCTGCGAAAACGTCGGAGCACCTTTGCAATCAGACAATATCTTGATAAACTGAGCAGATATTTGATGCTTACACATCTACATTCTCACCTGAAAACACTGTAAAAGTTTGTATTGTGTTACAGGGGCAGTAATATTTCAAAGTTTACTCAGAGTTTTAGCTCTACTCTGCCATTGTTATGTTTGAGTTTCGTTCAAAATGCATTCTGGGATACTTGGCTGCACATCCACACAAGTCACCACCGATGCAGACTCGATAGAAGGGGTGGAGCACGAACTTAAATTAATGATTGATTCATTTTATTCCAACATGAATTGAACATGTTCATACACAAACTCTGCATACAATGTGGCATCTACACAATAATATTATGTTTTCTTTCAGAACATGAAACAATATTGTTAAAGTAACTAAAGATGGTTAGATAGATCCAGCAGATGCCAGTTTCCTTTTGTCAGTGTCCTGTTAAAAAACTGCAGTCTGGATTTTCTAAAGTGGCACAGTGCAAATGTGCCGGAGTGTAGGAGTTTTCCTTTCCCTAGTCAGCGGGGCATTTGTTTTGGGAACCTCAGCATAACATCCCAGCTTTTTGCAGATGGATTTGTTTTTGGCTTCAGTGGAACACAGTCTTCAGCACAAGCTAAAGTTTAAAGTTTTGCAGCTAAATGAGAAGTGGGTAGGATGAGAGCCATGGTTGTTCCTCTGAGCCTGAGCCATGGTTGTCTGCTGGAAAACAGTAGATTGCTCCTTCTGGGTTGGGGGAATCACTGCCAAAAGTCAAAGATCTGAGCTGTTCACTAGTAATGGGAAGGCGAAATGTCAGAAGAACCAGGTGGTGCAAGCTGAGCCAGAAGGCAACGTTTTTGATTGACCATTCAATCCACATTCCAACCCTGACCTATGGTCTTTAGCTCTTGGTAGTGACAGAAAGAATGTGGTAGCAGTTACAAGCGGCTGAAATGAGTTTCCTCTGTAGGGTGGCACGGCTCAGCCATAAACCCTGATTACACTCTGTTGCAGGAATAGACAGCTGGAGTTACCACTGCTGAATATTTAATAGCGGTGCAACGATACAAAATTCTATGCTTTGGTTCATATTGCAGTACAGAAGCCACGGTTCTGTGAATTTCAGATCGGTTCATTTGCATCTATTATTTTTTTTGATGAAATTATGATTTTTATATAACTAAAACAAATTACTTAGAACTTTATTCCTTGCAAATAATAACAAAAAATTACTTTCAATGAACATAAAAGCCACATTTGACTAGAAAATTTAGTAAAAAAATAACTGATGATCAATTGATCACTGTCTGCTACATATCGCCCAAGAGGTCTCAGAAAAATAAAAGTTGAGAAAATAATCTTCTGATGAGATTCATGAGAACGTAATAAATCAGTATCTACATGTCATTTTTTTTTCACCTCATGCCTATTTTTTCCCAATACTGTCAAAATTACATATTTTCAGCAGATCAGACATGTAACCGTCACGTTTCTGGATAGTGACAAGAGTCCGTGTTGTGGGAAAAAGTGATCGCCTGCCAAAAGGCGATAAATAACTTCATTTAACAATATTATTGTAGGGTCTTTACCTATAATAAAAAGCACCTTGAGGCAATGTTTGTTGTGATTTGGCACTGTATAAATAAAACTGAATTGAATTGAATTGAATTGGAAAACTGATTTCTGGTATCACTTTTCTGAAGCTGTTATAGCTGCAAAGGGTGAGCTGACCCTATGGATTAACAATGGGATGTCACTCAAGTTCATATCTGTGTGAAGGCAGACAAGGGAATGCTTTTGGTAATGTAGTGTATTTCTTGGACAGTATATTGTCAAACAAAATTATTTATTTTGACGAGTGTAATTATTAGGGCTTACACCTTCCATTTGTTTCCCAGTGTAAGTAATTGTGTGCATGTGTGTACAGTGGAGGTAAATAGAGTAAAGTACTTATACACTTATATAACACACAGCTGTGAGCCAAGGGAAGGTCTGTATGACCAATGTAACATGCAAAGGCATCAGACTTCCTGTGCCCCCCGTGTGTGTGTATCTGCATGTGCATGCACACTTGTCCTGTCAGAACCTTGGCTCCACATCTCAGGGGACTGCAACACAGCACACAACTGTCAGTTGTTCAGTGAACTAGCACAGGCAGTCCTCACCACTTCTTCCTCCAAATGCTCTTAAAAAATGGAAGGCTTCTGCATGTCTGTGCAGCAGGCATTCTCAGCTGAGTTTATCGTGAAAAGAAATCTCATATCCCAGCTACCCCGTGTAGACTGTGGTTTCTGGAAAATCAAAGATCAATTGTTTAAGTTTCCAGAGATCACATTAAAGTATGTGAAGTATAACTTGATTTCCACCAGAAGAGCTTCTAGTGTTCATTCTTGTTTGGTGAAAATAATTTCAAGAATGTTTGTACGATGTTTTCATGAATGTCAATATGAAACTCTCTCTTATAAGTAGAATTGTCCAAAATATACAAAAGCATAAAATGGAAGATCAAGCAGGACTTGAAGTCCAGTTTAGCGACAATCTCTTGAACTCAGACTCAGACTCAGCTTTATTGTCATTCAGACTATGAGACATAATATAAACAAAATATAGTTTCTAAGGTCTTGGTGTATGTGGTAGGATTAGAATGATAAATAAAATAATAGAATTTAAATAAATAAACTAGGATAAGTAAAATGGAATAAGAATACACTAAACTAAAACAGGTATAACATCATTCTAATATAGCAGCAACAACTTGAAATGGTTTTAAGGTGCAGTAGTGACAGCGGAGTTCATAAAGTGACAAGTATGTGCAAGTGTGCAGTGTAGACGTGGTGATGTGCAAGTGTGAAGCATTAGGGGATGCTGTTTTGATATGTGTAGTGTGTAATGAGCACCACTTCCTCTCGGCCCTGAGTCAGCTTGTTGTTATTCTTATTGTTGTTTAGGTCCTTTAGCTCTACTGTGCTGTATTTTAACATTGTTTTACTGGTATTAGTAGTGCTAACTTTAACACTAACAGAGAGCTAGAAAATGAGCTCTTCATAGCTCAGCTGATTGCAATGCCATTTGATGGTCAGTGCATACCCTTCACACTTCCAACTGCACACTTGCGCATACATGTGTTTCAGCTGCTTTAGCCTGCCCACAGTTGTTGCACTTCTGCAAGCCACTTTACAACCCAGTCAGCCCACCTGTCCACCTATCTAACCTAAGCCCATATCTGTTGTCATGTGTTATTGTTACGGTTCTGGGCCGGTGGCCCAGTGTTTTGCTTTACATTCAGGTCTGCGTCCTTGTCTTGTGTCAAGTCTGCGTCTCTGTTCCCCTGTGTCACTTCCTGTTTTCTTTTGACAGTCTCGTGTTCCCTGTTTTTTGTGTTTAGTTTACTTCCCCCCTGTGAATTTAGGTTAATTTGGTTCACCTGTGTTCCCTCCTGTGTTCTATTCCCTCATCAGTCCTCTTGTGTATTTAAGCCCTTGATTTTCCTTTGTTCTTTGTTCGGGTCCTTGTTGTCTGTTCGTCCATGTGATGTCGGCTGCGTGTTTAGTTTCGAGTTGTCAAGTGGTTTCGAGTTTTGTATTTAGTCTGGTGTAGCTGGCCCTGGCCAGCCAGTAAAATAAAAGAGTTAAAACACACGTCCGCACCTGCCTGCGTCCTGCTTTGGGGTCCACCCTGCCCTCCCAGCACCAGCCGTGACAGTTATGGGTGTCTGCTCTTCCTATTCTGAGGTTTTGCTGCTCCATGCCATGCAACCAAGAATAAATTACTGCAGATGAAAATAATCTTCCGTTGACTATAGCAGTCCTGTCAGAAATGCAGACACATATAGAAGGGAAGTGTTGTTTAAGAACAGGCAGATGTCTGGTTTTCCACTAAAATGTGAACATTTGACTTTTTTTTAAGATTTGAAATCCAGGTTGCATCCTACATGTTTTGACAGAGGTATTGTATCATTCAAAACACATACTGTCCTGTAATGGGCTATGGCTTAGCCTGTATCTCTATGGTACTGATAGGAGTACAGTTGTGGCAAACAGTTTTGGTGGTAGCACAAAGTTTGTTTTTATGCACTTTGCTGCTACATTTATATATTTATGCATTTTTTTCCCCCTTGGCCCAGTTGCTTGCCAGGGTGGCAAGTTAGCCGGATGGTAGCATGACTGACCTGCAGAAAAAAAGCATAAAAAAATATTGAATTCTAAATCATTATTTTGAAAATACAATATTAGTCATGGCACCAAAGAAGCCATTTTAATGTTAAGACAGTACTTTAATGTTGGTACTATTTCTTGCTTGTCAGTATAGCTACAGCTACACTGAGGCTATTAATTGCCAATATGATTAGTGAAGACCTAGCAACACACAACATACTTACCTGGCATGGAACAGCTTGTTAGTTTAGAAATTTGTCTGTCACAGGAATGGGACCTCTGTGCTGATACTTTGTTCCATGGTACTTAAAATCAGCCTATATGACTGCTAGTCATACTGATTAATGTGTCAGTATCTGTGTACAATTCTCCAAGTAATTTGGCTCAACAAAGAAAGATGTCATCACCCTGTGGTGTTTCACAGCAATTGTGCTCTTTTACAGGAAGCAGACTGTTGAATCAGCAAAATAATAATAATTTTAAAAAAGTAATGTACATGGCCAGAGATAGCCAAGTATATTCCAAGGCATTTATTTTTCTTGCGAGCCAGACACTGTGTTCAGTTGAAGTGAGGATGGTGGGAAAGAGTATCTAAGGTCTTTCTGTAATTATCACGCATAAGTGGTGGAATTGAAGGACTCCCCTGTGAAATAACTAGCTATTCACATGTCATTCACAGCACACTCCTCTGTCGAGAGGTATGATGTTAAAACACTTTTATGGCAGTTTGAATTTAAGCGGTTAACATCCACCAGGTCACTGCTGACCTGATTAGGGTTAGGTTCACATCTACTCCTTTATATGGAATTTTCGCCTAAATGACATATCCAAGTGGAAATACTAAAACTGTAAGGCCAAAATACCTGTAAGAGTCTTTTTTGTCATGGAGTTCTCTGCGTGTGACCGCGTTAGGATGTCAATGCAGGAAATGCATAGCAGAACCATGCTTGGCAGTAACACAGCTTTATTTGCTGGTAAACTCAGGATACACATTACAAAACGCTGGGTTGGCTGGGACCCAGGAAAACAAATGCTGGGATTTCTTAGAAATAACAAGGGACACACGGACAGCAGGAAGCCATACGCAACGACATGAGAAGAAACAGAAGAACTGAGGGTTTTAATACATACAAGGTAATTAAGGAGAGTGGAGACAGCAGGGAAGAACAGGTGAACCAAATAAGACTAATGACAAAGCGGTGGCAAAACAGGAAAAGGAACTGTCAAAATAAAACAGGAAGTGACCAAACCTGATACATGATACAAATACAGACTTTTGTCATGGGGAAGCACATACACATACAGACCCAGACATGACACCTGAACAGGGTACAGAGACAGGCAATAACTAAACAGGAAAGAGCAGGGAAAACTGAACTCCAGAACAAAGAAAATCATAATAAAGAATTCTTTAACTAAGAATAGCATCGCAAACCCAAAGCAGCTTTTCAGGCTTTTCAGTGTTGCAGTCATGTTTTCCAACTGCAACAATTTTAAGTCCACATTTTTTTTTCTTCTCTCACACTCTGTCTTGAAGCATATAGGAATGGTGTGTCACACATCCACAGTAAGAGCATTGAAGCAGGGCTCTTTTCAGACACTGTCCAGTAAATTCTGGGAACAAGTGGATGGTTGAGTGACTGAATTTAACAGTTACAAACACATTTAATTTGGAAAATTCAGCAGAAAATGTAACAAAAAGAAAAATCTGGAAAAAATATTAAAATTCCTTTTACATAAAATGTTGACACAGTGAAAACCTGTAGCAGAGCTTGCATGCTTTGGCTTGTTAATGTGGCGGAGCTCAATATTTATTTTAATTCCTCAGTCAGGTTCAAGCTAGTTTCACTGTGTAAACAAAAACTGCTGTGTATTTCCAGTGGGTTACTATACTGACATTTATATGTTGTAGCTAATTACTGTCACTATGTCACAGTTACAAAAACATATGACACAGATGGTAATTTGGGCTACTGTTTTTTGTTTGTGTTGTGTTGTTTTTGGTTTTTGATCATTTAGGTTAGCTCTGTCACAAAGACATAAGTCATAATAGACAAATAACTTCTTTTCTAGTGAGGAAAAGCAATAACAGTCCAAAGTGTGCTATCATCCATGGCTTTTAGATTTTTTTGGGGGGGGGCTTTTTTGTGTTGGACACTGCTCCCTTTAAGCCAACCTTTCAATCAATCAACATTGACACATGCAAAGCGTCAAAGAGTCACTGCCTTTGAACAATATGCTGCTGGGTTTTTTGGAGCATTTTTTATTTTTATTTTTTGGAGTATTTCATGCAAATGCAAGATGCATTGTCTTAATTTCCTATACAAAGGTTGAATTACTCCAGTCCCTTTTTTTTTGCAGAAGGGAGCTAAGCAAACATGTGCCAGCACAGCAGTCTAAATTCCACATCAGGGGTTTTGAACCTGCACTTGGCTATCTGATTGTCCTTCACTGATATGTTATGCAGTGCTTGCAGATACTTCTTGATGTCCTTTGTAAAATATACAATTTTTGCCAAATGACAATGTCATCTTTTTCTTTGAATCTAAGATGTCAATGCAGGCATTTTACTGATGGGCATCATCTATCAATGCCTAGTGCCCCAAAGATTGCTCAAGTCCTAGAATGACAAATACAGTTCACATACAAAGCCCTGAAATGCATTTGTCATTGTAAACAAAACCCAAATAAAGTTATTCCTCTGGGCCATATAGCTCTATTATTTTTAGTTTATTTTGAGTCAGTCCCACATCATCTGCTGTTCACTAGAGCTCTAAATCTATCCCCAACAAACACATAATTCACACTGTTTTTTCCCCCACAGTGACAGTGCTCAGCTGTTTTAGGAAATTATTTAACCTAAGGATACCACTGGAAGCAGACACTCCTCCAGCTGCCCTCACGCTGCTGTCCAGAGATAAACACAAAGACAAAAAAGCTAGGCAAACACATAAAAAACAGTACAACTCTGACAAGAACCCTAACAATGTATGATGAAGTTTTTAATTATCGTAGCACTTGTATAATGAAGAGGACCATTTTTATTTGCCATGATGAATATATGAACCTATCAGATGTGGGTTTTCTTGAAATATGTGTTTGCTTTGGAGACTCTGAACCATTAGAGTCACATGAAACATTTACAGAGCATCTCTGCTTTGTTAATATTATTGATTTCTTTTTGAAAGAGGATTTTCTTGTGGGGCAGCACGGTGGCATGGTGGTTAGCGCTGTTGCCTCACAACCAGAACATCTGGGTTCAAATCCACCTTGGCCTCAGCCCTCTCTGTGTGAAGTTTGCATGTTCTCCTCATGTCTGTGAGGGTCTTCTCTGGGTACTCTAGTTTCCTCCCACAGTTCAAAAAACATTCACTTAGTGGGGTTAGGTTAACTGGTAGTTCCAAATTGCCCATTGGTGTGAATGTCTGTGCTAGCCATGGGACAGGCTGGTAACCAGTACAGGGTGCACCCTGCCTCTCGCCCTATGATCGCTGGGATAGGCTCTCTTTTTCCAGCCTTCTTTTCCAACGTGCTACTGTTTCGGATGACACACTATTTAATTCAGAGTGTAAACCTCTTGCCACAAGTGCCAGCAGCAGCAACATTCAACATTCTACCAGTGACAAAGCATTATATACAGCACACAGTTTTCCCAGGAAATTGAGTAATAAGTAAAAGTATGACATTACTGCTTAACATTTTAGTTTAACAAGAACTAAAATGACTTAACACTGTATCTCTTCAGGAGCCTGCACAGTTTTGTCACATAAAACTGAAAGTGCAAAATATTTTCTGCCTGGGATGTTGTATCAGTTTTGCCTCAAGTGGTGAAACAAGTTTGTGGTTCCCGCTTTCAGCGGTATCTTTTTTTTTTAGGTGCTAAATTGTCACTGGAGGCTGACACGTGGCTCTTGCTCTCAGATGTACAGAATACAGAATGCAGTTTTTAAATGATAATTTCATTTATTAAGGGGAAAAAAATCTCTTCAAACCTACCCGCACCCGTGTGAAAAAGTAATTGCCCCTCTTGTTAAATCATGAATTAACTGAGATTGACCACATTTTTTGGAAAGCTAAATTCTGCCCATCACCTCATTCCCTGAAGCTCACTGCACTTGGGTTATGCAACAGGACATTGAAACACAGCAGGAAGTCTGCCTCTAAATGGCTCAAAAAAACCCAGAATCAAAGTCTAGACTTAGATCAAATTGACATTATGCCATTCATGCTCAAAAACCCCCTAATGTGGCTGAATTAAAACAGTTCTCCAAAGAAAAGTGGGCCAGAATTCTTCTCTAGCAATGTGAAAGATTCACTGCCAGTTATTGCAAAAGCTTTATTGTAGTTTTTGCTGCCAAGGGCAGCACAACCAGTTATTAGATCAATTACTTTTTCACACAGGGCCAGGTAGGATTGGATAACTTTTTTCCCTCTTAATATATGAAATCATCATTTAACAACTGCATTTTGCATTTGCTTGGGTTATCTTTGTCTAACATGAAAACTTGTTTGATCTGAAACATGTAAATATGACAAACATGCAACAAAATAAGCAACCGGGAAGCAGGCAAATACTTTTTCAAAGCAGTTTATTGTTAAATAGCACTTTGTTTTTTTTTTTTTTTGTTTTTTTTTTTTATATAACACCAATGTTAAAGATTGATAGTAACACAAAATCTAGGTTGTCTCTCATCAGGTTTCATGAGTTTCAGATGAATTCAGCATCAGGGTGCAGAATGTGACTGACCTTCCTGACCAACAAGACAAAGGAGCACCATTACACAAAAACTGTGTAAAAGTAGTGTGCTTGCTCTCTTTGCATTTCCTGTTTCCAAAGTTTTAACAAACCCACAAGAGGCATAACTAGAGAAATATAATGTAAAACTATGAGAGTGATGAATTAGACTTATGTTTACGTAGAGTGAAGCTAATGGAGAAAACAGAGTGTCCAGAGCTCCTCAGAGTGCAACTCAGATTTCTTCTGTGTCTTTGTGTGTAGTTTGTTTGTACAGGGTTTGAGAGTGCATTTGTGTTTAGTGTGCTTTTTCCCACCAGGTGTGTCATTGTTGTGGATTATATTAGTCAGAAACGTTGCCTCTGCAGCAATACTGAGTCAAACACTGAAAAAACTATGAGAGAAATTAATGTGACTATAGATGACTGGAAAATGAAGTTCAGACTCTCATATCATGGTGCACTTAAAAACAAGGGCACATCAATTGGAGTAGGAAAAAGTTTCCTGGGTTGAACCTCCTGGTTAGCTGGGGCCAAATTCTCAATTCTGCATTATGTTGTCTCCACTCTGGAAATAGTGGGGCACAAAGAGTTGGTGACACTAATCTTGGATGTCCACCTGGAAATAGTGGTGATTATATAAATCCTCTGTGTTGCTAAGCCAAAGATGTGTGTGTGCATGTGTGTTGTGTTTAACTGAACTCAGCTTTTCTTTCCAAGGATAAGTAAAGTGTATATACCTGTTAATAAATTAATTCAGAGTCTTCATTACATTACAGACAGTTGGCAAAGAAAAAAACAACATAAGTAGAGTAAAATGTGGGGCCACTACATGCCACCAGAACACACAAGCTTCAAAACATTGTTATTGGTACACTAATGTGTCAAACCCCTAGATGTACAATTGGGAGATTCAGGTCATCTCAAGGCACTTTATAAGACCCTACAATATTAGAGGATGATCCTCAGCAATCCCCTATGAGGAAGCACTTTAGGATGGTGGGATAGAACAGCAAGAAGCAACTGACAGCACCTGGCCCAGGGAGAGGCAGCCATGTGCCAGTGAGGGTAAGGAGAAGAGAGAAAAGTGGAGTGAGCAGCGACAAAGCACAAAACACAAACTATAAGAAATAGTAGTCAAAAGTTAATGACACGCAATAGTGACATGGAGAAGTGCTAAGTGCATTATGGGAAGTCCCACAGCAGCTTGAGCTTATAGCAGCCTAACTAAGGGAGGGTTCAGGGTCACCTGATCCACCCTTAACTATACGATTGACCAAAAAGGAAAATTTGCAGCCTAATCTTAAAAGTAAGGAGAATTCCTCCTGAATCCAAGCTGGAACCTGGTTCAACAGGAGAGGTACCTGATAGCTGAAGGATCTGCCTCCAATCCCACTTTTGGAAACTCTACCAACCACAAGAAAGTTTGTATTAAGACAGTGAAGTCCTCTATTGGACTAGTATGATACTAAAAATCACACATCTGTATAATATGAGTCTGAACACACAGTGATGTAAACTACAAATTGATTGGCTGATTAAGTGTAGATCAAGGTCATTTTTGTCTTGTCATCTTTGTTGATGGAACACTGTAAAGGCAGTTTGAAGCCTTGGATGTAAAGAATATTAAAAGTCCTCAATTATCACACATTCCCCTCAGTTATATTTATGAGCTTTGACTCTAATCAATACCATTCAGTGGAGAATCAGTCAGATGTGCATCTGTGTGCACACAAACCCCACAAGTCAATGCTCAGACGCACTAAAAATCATGTGATGTTTGGTCTTAAAATAACAGTGGGAGGAAGTATTGTTTAAATAATTTATTTATAGGTACAGTGCACAAAGAGCAGTGTGCCGGAGCCCACAGTGCTCATAGAGCTGATTTCTATTTTTAAAACAACCATAGCACACCCCACTATCAAAATATGGCATTAAACTAAAACCTTTTAAGATGAGTACACTAAAGCAAGAGAGAAAGGGGGGCTGAAAATGGCAAAGCAGTTCACTGACAAAAAAAGCTCACTATCAAATTTAGTCCCTGTGTAAGAATGAGTGATGTGATCAATCAGTCGACCTAAACATTCTGTTTGCCGGAGCTGAACATGTTTCATATCAATAAAAATATCTTCCTAGAGTTTTACTGGTTTAAAAGAGTTCTTGCAGCTCCATCTTTGTCAAGGCATGTCACAATTCTTGTGTTTATTTTTTTGTAATTGCTTTATTAGAAGATGACATCTTCTTCCTCATTCCCAATTATAAATGTCTGATTTGTAAGTCTTGGTTAGAGCTGCATCCACAGGAGAAATTAGGTCAGCAGGATCCATTTTCTCCAAGTGTTAGAAGTCACATAGAATCACTGCTTTAACTAAACTGGCATGCCAGATGGTTTGTTACGCAGCACTGGGGGTGTGTCCAGAAGGGGTTTACAATTCCCAACAACACTGGATGAGAGCATCTATGTTTTGCTGCTTTCTACTGCCATTTATTTCACAGCTTTAGTTACTTAGTACTTTGCAGATTTTAAGTTATAAATCTACTAACAGATGATGCTTTATTATTATTTATAAAGCTACCCAGCACAATAACTTCAAATCATCTGCAGCTGCAATATTAAACTGATAATGAATCAATAATTATGATCCACTTATATCATGTGTATCATTCTGCATGAGTACTTTTCATTAGGTACGTAATGAGTACAGTCATGGTAAAAAGAAAGTATACCTTCTGTCACTTTCAAGGTTTTACATATCAGAACAAGATATAAAATTTATATAGTCCTAAGCAGGTTTTAAATGTAGGTAAATATAACCTCAGATGAACAACACATGGCATTTTACACCATGTCATTATTTATTTGCTAAGGGCAAGATTATTGTTATTAATTCCTGATGCATAAAACCTTAAAAATGACAGACGGTATACTTTCTTTTTACCATTACCATATATTTTTATGTAAAAGCTTTTGGAATGTTCCTTAAATAGGGTTATGACATTTAAATTAAAAGTCTAAATGCTTCTTATTCAGTTAGTCAATAAAACAGTAATTTTCAGGCTCATGTACAGCACCATCTTTCATGTAAAACTGTAAGGTTCTGCACATGAGCCTGAAAATTGTAGCCATCTTTTCCCTGCCAATTATTTGTGATTAAATATTCTGATTCATGTAATATACAATTGTGGTCAGAAGTTTGCATACACTCAATATGGACATGAATGCCATGGTAATTTGGGGCTTTTATTGACTTCTTTGAACAGTACATGCTCAATAATGTTAACAAAACATAAATTGGGATATACACATGCATTTATATATACACATCTATCACTTCAGCCTTCTTCTTCTGCTTGTCCACCACTACTATGTCCGGTTGGTTAGCCTTCACCAGTTTGTCTGTATCTGGAAGTCCCACAGGATCTTAGCTCCGTCATTCTTGACCACATGTGGGGGCATATCCCATTTTGACGTCAGACTTCCAGGTCATACTCGGCACAGATGTTCCTGTATACAATGCCAGCCACTTGGTTATGACGTTCCATTTATGCCCTGCCTGCTAGCATGTTGCATCCTGCTATTGTGTGCTGGATTGTCTCAGGGGCATCTCTGCACATCCTGCACCTGGGGTTTTGCCTTGTATGGTACACCCCAGCCTCTATCAATCTTGGGCTTAGAGTTTGTTCTTCCGCTGCCATGATTAGTGCCTCTGTGCTATCTTTCAGCCCAGCTTTGTTCAGCCATTGGTAGGATCTGTCAATATCCTGTTCTCGCTCCTCTTCTTCTTGGGTTGCCTGCCTCATTAAGCACATGATCCTTTGTGGCCATCTTCCTGATGTACTCATGAATCTTTGTTGTGTCATCCAGGATAGTGGTTCTGACACTCACTGGTCCTTGGACTCCATCCTTCCACTTAGCGTACAGTATCAGGGCGCTCATGGATTTGGGGTGAAACCCTCCGTGCATGGTAGGGTGCTTTCTTGTCTTGATGTCAGTGGCTTCTGTCTCCTCCTTTG
Organism: Pterophyllum scalare; assembly: GCA_024447675.2. Classification (NCBI taxonomy): domain Eukaryota; kingdom Metazoa; phylum Chordata; class Actinopteri; order Cichliformes; family Cichlidae; genus Pterophyllum; species Pterophyllum scalare. The sequence continues at coordinate 18,014 of JAMQGT020012703.1, read as the reverse complement.
GCCAGCTTATTATCCCAGCAGGGTATTGGACAGCAGGGCAGGGATGTTGATTGCCCAGATCTTATTCTTCTGGTACAGTAGTGCAATCCCCTCAGTTCTGACTACCTTCCCTCTCTTTCTTACCATGCAACTACACTTCTCCAGTCTGAATGACAATCCAGTGTCATTGCTGTAGATCCTAGTGGTGTGGATCAGTGAATCAATGTCTCGCTCACTCCTGGCATACAGCTTGATGTCATTCATATAGACGAGGTGGCTGATGTTTGCACCGTTCCGTAGTTGGTATCTGTTGGTAAATCCTACATTTGATTGTAACTTGTGCAATTGATTTGAATTTGGCCTCTACTGTTGTTCTCCACATCCCCACTGAGTTCCCGATGAAGGCTAATAGGGTCCTGTTGATCTTGAATAGTTCTAGGCATTCCAGGATCCATCCAACATGCTCTCATGTTGTTCCGCTGCCAGTGAGAGTGCACATTGGATGGTTCAGTGGAGAACATCTGTTTTATTCTTCTGGCTTCTATATCTCTGATTTACCTGTTCAAGCGGTTAGCCAAGACGATGAGTCTTTACTTGGCTGTTCCTAAGGTCTCAGGTATAGACAGCTTACTGTACTTCTTAAAAACATCTCACTTCATCACACCTTTCTGCATCTCTGATAGCTGACTCCTTTGATAGCCAGCCCTCCGTGCTGCCTTGATCTTAAACTGTTGTCTACTTTTCCATGCAGGGTACTGTTCATTGTGGCTGTTTATCTTATAACAGAGTATATAGATCACCTGATCAGTTTCAGTGATTGTCCCAGTAGGGATTGCCCATAGAACTGCATCCACATCTTCTAGTACTGTAGACTTTCAGAGGGTACTTCATGTAGTCTTGGTAATCGACCACAAGGTTTCCAAATTAGCCATGATCTTCTCTTCATGTCAGCTGCTCTGGCATTCATCGTAATGAAGAGAGACAGAATATCAACCATAATTCAAAACAACAACAAAAGAAAAAATTACATAAAAGTTAATCTTCCTGAGAAAATTCAGTACTGTAAATTCAAATTTGTGCACCAATTCTTGTCATCTGACAACTGCATACTCAGTGTATATATATACTTAAAAGTCATTTGTATTAAATATTATAATTGTTATATAAATTGATTGTTAAAATCACTTTTGCTGCTGACACATGCATAGTAGTACATTGCTGTACTTGCCAGTACCTCTCTATGGTCCTTCAAACCATAGATATACCATTCACCATGTACTGTATGCCCTGGCTAGATCAGAACTTCAAAAACAGGTTTAAACAAACCAAACTAACCCAAACTGTGTGTAAACAATTTACCTAATAAAGAAACAGCCTGATAAAATACACTGCTCAAAAAAATAAAGGGAACACTCAAATAACACATCCTAGATCTGAATGAATTAAATATTCTCATTGAATACTTCGTTCTGTACAAAGTTGAGTGTGCTGACAACAAAATCACACAAAAATCATCAATGGAAATCCAATTTATTAACCAATGGAGGCCTGGATTTGGAGTCACACACAAAATTAAAATGGAAAAACACACTACAGGCTGATCCAACTTTGATGTAATGTCCTTAAAACAAGTCAAAATGAGGCTCAGTATTGTGTGTGGCCTCCACGTGCCTGTATGACCTCCTTACAACGCTTGGGCATACTCCTGATGAGGTGGAGGATGGTCTCCTGAGGGATCTCCTCCTAGACCTGGACTAAAGCATCCGCCAACTCCTAGACAGTCTGTGGTGCAATGTGACGTTGGTGGATGGAGTGAGACATGATGTCCCAGATGTGCTCAGTGAGATTCAGGTCTGGGGAATGGGCGGGCAGGTCCATAGCTTCAATGTCTTCATCTTGCAGGAACTGCTGACACACTCCAGCCACATGAGGTCTAGCATTGTCCTGCATTAGGAGGAACCCTGGGCCAACCGCACCAGCATATGGTCTCACAAGGGGTCTAAGGATCTCATCTCGGTACCTAGTGGCAGTCATGCTACCTCTGGTGCGCACATGGAGGGCTGTGCGCCCTCCAAAGAAATGCCACCCCACACCATTACTGACCCACTGCCAAACCGGTCATGTTGAAGGATGTTGCAGGCAGCAGATCGCTCTCCACGGCGTCTCCAGACTCTGTCACATCTGTCACATGTGCTCAGTGTGAACCTGCTTTCATCTGTGAAGAGTACAGGGCGCCAGTGGTGAATTTGCCAATCCTGGTGTTCTCTGGCAAATGCCAGGCATCCTGCACTGTGTTGGGTTGTGAGCATAACCCCCATCTGTGGACGTCGGGCCCTCATACCATCCTCATGGAGTCAGTTTCTAACCGTTTGTGCAGACACATGCACATTTGTGGCCTGCTGGAGGTCATTTTGCAGGGCTCTGGCAGTGCTCCTCCTGTTCCTCCTTGCACAAAGGCGGAGGTAGCAGTCCTGCTGCTGGGTTGTTGCACTCCTATGGCCTCCTCCACGTCTCCTGGTGTACTGGCATGTCTCCTGGTAGCGCCTCCAGCCTCTGGACACTACGCTGACAGACACAGCAACCCTTCTTGCCACAGCTCGCATTGATGTGCCATCCTGGATGAGCTGCACTACCTGAGCCACTTGTGAGGGTTGTAGAGTCCGTCTCATGCTACCACGAGTGTGAAAGCACCACCAACATTCAAAAGTGACCAAAACATCAGCCAGAAAGCATAGGTACTGAGAAGTGGTCTGTGGTCCCCACTTGCAGAACCACTCCTTTATTGAGTGTGTCTTGCTAATTGTCAATAATTTCCAGCTGTTGTCTATTCCATTTGCACAACAGCATGTGAAATTTATTGTCAATTGGTGTTGCTTCCCAAGTGGACAGTTTGATTTCACAGAAGTTTGATTTACTTGGAGTTATATTGTGTTGTTTAAGTGTTCCCTTTAATGTACATACTTTCTATTGTTTCATCCAAAGAGGGCTCACCGTATGCCTATTACAATGTAGAGATGCTGTCTCTTAAAATTGCTGCACTCAGCCGGTGAGCCGGCCGCAGCGGTCCACAGTGGGGGTGGGAGAAAGGGAGAATTCCACAGAAGAATCCTCTGTAATGCTAATGATAGTCTGGGCTCTCTTACTTGTCTGCAAAGGTAGTTTCTGCCCTTTAAAATTACTGTAGCGATACACAGTATTAATTTATTTTATCCAAAGGTGCGGACACTTTCTCTTTTGAGCGCCGCTTTCAGAGGGCGCAATTTTAATTTACAGAAAATGACAAAGTGGTTTGTTGCAGGCAGTCTTTTTAAAATTATGCAGTCTATAAATTATTTGTAAAACTGGTGATCGAACATCATGTAATTAGGGTGCTTATTTATTTATTCATCAGGTTAGGGTTATTCAGACCGAACTCACTCTCTCCTACCTGTCAGCATACGCAGTTTTTGTACTTATAAATAAATAAATACTGCAGTATTAGGCTAGACACTGTTGCTGAACATGTGGCTGTTGTTGCATTTGGTCGCTTTCACAGCGGCATGACTCCAATGTGCCACTGTGAATGTTAATTTGGAAAGCAGATTATAGGTCAACAAGTCATTTAGAGCTGTTTAAATACAGTCAATCATTTTCTGGCAAATACCAGAAATAGCTTTTTGGCAGACAATCACTTTATGGCACAACACCAGCACGTCACCAGCAAGGGATTATTTCCATAAATGTAAGAGCCAAATCTTTGGGTCCCTCCCCTGAAGTAGCTTTTCACCGAGTCTTCACCCTTAATGTTTTGAACAAAGCGCCACATATTTTTGTGCCATATTTCTTTAGAGCAGACTACACACTCACATACACCATTGATGCGCCGTCCCGCTCCTCTCTGTTGTATAAATGCACCATTCACTGACAGAACTCAGCAATAATCAATTCATGTTTACATTTTGGATTTTCTTTTTGTTTATAAACATTAGCAGTGCATAAAATAATTGTTTCATGCTGTCATTTTCATTAGTCAGCTTATTCACTGTCTACATTCTCTACTTTACTGGCAGCAAGCAAATATTTATATCAGTGTTTTACAGAAAGGTTCAACATTATGATTCTGTTAGAATCATAGAACCCCTGAGCAAATATAGATACACAAGACATTATCACCAGTTTTTCCAAAATGCTGCTTAGAGGCGTTCCCACCCGTGGCTGAATTGCTACGTCATCAGTGGGGGATTTTAATTTCGGCTATGTTCCGGCCCGAATCGGCCACAGACCGGCCAAGGTCCTGTTATGGATTGGCCGGCCATTTTGAGTGGCTTCATCTGTAGCCCACGCCTGGAGATCAACACACAAAAACCTTTACAAAACAGTAGGTTTTTATGCTATCTTGATAAAAATTTGAAATACACGTTGAAAAGACTTCATTCTACAGCTTCATTATATTTTCCAGTCAATACCTTCTACACTCAGTGTGTAGTTAAATAAAAACAAACAGGAAAAATCTAGGCGAGGCAAAAATTATCTAATTTTTTTGTGTTCAAAACTTAATAGCTTCATACTCATTATATTTACAGCATTTTTGACTACAAAAATGAAAAATATAGCTTGTCTTCTTCACAAAGAGACCAAGCTTTTGCATGTATTCCAAAGAGTTCAGGAACAGCAGCTTAATTTAATTTAATTTGGGTATGCTTTTTCAGGCGTTTCTGTTGATTATGGAGCGGCCAGTTAACAGGTTAAAGATAGGGGCCACCATCCCGGTCTGCCAATCCAGTGACACTGCCCCAGATCTCCACGCAATGTTGCAGAGGCGTGTCAACCAAGACAGCCCTACAACATCCAGAAGCTTCAGGAACTCAGTGCGAATTTCGTCCACACCAGGGGCCCTGCCACCAAGAAGTTGTTTAACCACCTCAGTGACCTCACCCCCCGGTGATAGGCAAGTCTTCCCCCTTAGCCCCAGACTCTGCTTCCACTACAGAAGACATGTCAGTGGGATTCAGGATGTTCTTGAAGTATTCCTTCCACCGTCCGACTATAGCCTCAGTTGAAGTCAGCAGCACCGCACTCGCACTATAAACCGTTTGAGTGGAGCACCGCTTTCCCTCCTGAGTCGCCTGACGGTTTGCCAGAATCGCTTTAATGCCATCCGAAAGTCTTTCTCCATAGCCTCACCAAACTCCTCCCACACTCGAGTTTTAGCTTTGGCCACTGCCCGAGCTGCGTTCAACTTGGCCTGCCCATACCTGTCAGCTGACTCCAGAGTCCCACAGCCTAGCCAAGCCCGATAGGACTCCTTCTTCAGCCTGATGGCTCCCTTCACCTCTGGTGACCAACATCTGGTTTGAGGTTTACCACCACAATAGGCACCAACCACCTTGCAGCCAAAGCTCTGAGCAGCAGCCTCAACAGTGGAGGTGTGGAACATGGTCCATTCGGACTCAATGTCCTCAGCCTCCCTCGGAATGCTATCAAAGTTCTCCCGGAGGTGGGAGTTGAACATCTCACAGACTGGGGCTTCTGCCAGGCATTCCCAGCACACCCTCACAATACGTTTAGGTGCACGAGGTCTCTCCAGCATCTTCCCCCACCACCTGATCCAACTCACCACCAGGTGGTGATCAGTTGACAGCTCAGCTCCTCTCTTTACCCGGGTGTCCAGAACATATGGCTGCAGATCTGGTGATACGATTTCAAAATCGATCATCGACCTGCGACCTAGGGTGTCCTGGTGCCATGTGCACTTATAGACATCCTTATGTTCGAACATGGTGTTCGTTATGGACGAACTGTGGTTTGCACAGAAGTCCAATAACAAGTCACCATTTGGGTTCAGATCGGGCAGGCCATTCCTCCCAGTCACACCCCTCCAGGTCTCACTGTCATTGCCCACATGAGCGTTAAAGTCTCCCAACAAGATGATGGAGTCACCGGACGGAGCACCTTCGAGCACCACGCCCAGCAACTCCAAAAAGGGTGGGGACTCTGAACTGTCATTTGGCACATAAGCGCAAACAACAGTCAGGTCCCGTTCCCTGGCTGGAAGGCGCAGGGAAACAACCCTCTCGTCCACCGCTCAAAACTCTGACGTACAGGCAGCAAGCCAGGGGGATACAAGAATACCCACCCCAGCTCGCCGCCTCTCCCCGATGGCAACTCCAGGCTGGAACAGAGTCCAGCCCCTCTCCAGGAGACTGGTTCCAGAGCCCAGGCCATGCGTTGAGGTGAGCCCAACTATATCTAGCTGATATTTCTCAACCTCACGCACTAGCTCAGGCTCCTTCCCCACCAGAGAGGTGACATTCCATGTCCCAATAGTCAGTTTCGATAGCCGGGGATCGGTCCGCCAGGGCCTCTGCCCGTTGCCACCGCCCGACAGACACTGCACCCGACCCCTACGATGCCTCCTGCGGTTGGTGGGCCTACAGGAGGGCGGGCCCATGTAGCCTCTTTGGGCTGCGCCCAGCCGGGCACCATGGGCTAATGTCCGGCCACCAGACGCTCTCCCTTGAGCTCCCTCCCCAGGCCTGGCTCCAGGGTGGGGCCCCGCTAACCCTATCCCGGGCAGAGTGAACTGCTCCCTTCTTGTTACAAACATAAGGAAATAGAGTACTTTTTGTAAACTTTGGAAAATGTTGATAATTGTGAATGACCCCTTGATGTGCTGGAAAATCTTGAAAATTGACCTGTGCTTAAAAAGTGCTTGAATTTGATCCTGGAAAAAGTGTACTAACCCTGATTTATGTTTAAAAGCTCGAAATTAGTCTGGTACCAGAGAAGGGATGGAGGATGCAGGGTGCATGCCCGCTTGCTAATTGCAGGGATAGCAAAGAGTTCCAATAACAAACAAGTGAAATTCTCAGCCCGGCACAAGATGACCTCAGCATGGCACAGCACCGGGTGATCAACCACTGGCTAGAACCCTGGGATTTATAGCATTCTGGAAAAAAGCTCTTCAAATGTATCTTGCATCATGATTCGGTCTAGAAGTACCTGGACCATGTCATATAATTCTGATCCATATTACCCAGCCCTATTCACAAAAAGAAATCAAACAGTTGAGGTAAAAAAAAAAATGTGTCAGCAGCTGTCCAGCAACACTGCTGTGTCAGGCTGAGTGGGTGTGAGTTTAAGGTGTGATGCAAGCTTGGGTTTGTGGTTGACACCACCTTGTTTGGCTCTCAACCAGTTGGGCAGAGTGGTAGTTAAGGCCATAAACTATCCATTAGTGCCGCCCTCTCCACTGCACAACAGCTCAGCAACAGTCTTTGTCCCTGAGATTCAAATCTTGGACTGCAGTGACTGTAGTGAGTGTCAGTCTACCTGCTGTCAGAGTGGATTTCAGGAGGACTGGAGTAAGGCTGATCTTGTGTGGGTGCTTCCAGTAAAAATGCAGTTAGTGTGGAGCTGAAATGCTGGGTTGAAGGCAGCAGGCCATCGCTGAAGACACTGATGACTGCATGCAATGTGTGTGTGTAACGCCTGTGTGCATGCTCGTACATGTGCTCTCATCATCAGTTTGATATTCAGCTTCATGATTCAGAGTTAAAACTCTTCTAAGATTATGAGTCATCAGAGTAAAACTTGTCTCCATCTCTCTCTCTGTCTCCCTTCATCCTCTTTCAAACCTTAATTTTCTTCGTTACGTTGTCCAGCATCTCTTTTACACACACACACACACAGCTTCTGCCTTCTGTGTTTAATGAGCTTACTTTGATGTACAGCAGCTTCCTACAAGGAGAAAACACACACACAGAGCTTTCACCCAGCCCCCAGTCTTAGATGCAGATCAGTTCCATGTATCAAATGCTGATGAATGATGCTCCTTTTTATGTGTGGGTGAAGGTAAGTACACGTACATGTCACTGTGTGCGCGTGTGTGTGTGTGTGTGTGTGGTGTTGGCTTCATGTATGTTTCATATTCCATGTTTCAGTGTTGTTAAATGTCTTCCATTTGTCTCTTACGTTTTGAGAATTTGCAGATCAAAGCATCTCACTTGTCATACCCGGGCTAAATTTGGATAAATAGCATTTTTTTAGCATCCTACAGATGAGGCCTGTTGATGGCACTGACCTTAATTTGTGGAACAGATATAAAATCGATATTAGATAGAGAAAATAATTTCCAGCAGTGTACAATCACCACTTCTTTACTGCTGCTGCTTGGCACTGTTGAAAGGACCATAAACAATGGAGTCATGACAACATTTCTAAATTACCCAACATCTTTTTATAGCGTTAAGGCATTACTATTGTAGTTTTTTTCCCTACAGTATATGCAGATAGTGATATATGGCAATCTTTTAAAATTAGTTCACAATTTAAATTGTAGCTCTTTAATTTTGTTTTGTCATTTATATTTTTTCTTTAATTATTAATTGATAATGTGCCACAAGGAAAGCCTTTTCACAGTTTTGAAAGCCTTCTCACAGCTTTTTCACAGTTTTGAAAAGGCTTTCCTGGAAATTTTAATTAAAAAAGAGCATAAGGAAATCTTATGTTGATCTTTATTTGGCATATCAAAATCAAAGTAAAAATAAGTCACAAAGATTTGTGACTTGGGACATTTGAGGCATGTTCTCACCATATCTGTGTGTCCTATCTGTGTACTCCAGTTCCCTCCTACAGTCTAAAAGCATGTGAGTGTAAATGGTTGTCTGACTCTGTGTGTTGGCAACCTGTCCAGGGTGTACCCTGCCTCTTGCCCTATGACAGCTGGGATGGTCACCCTCACCCCCACCCATGACCCTGAGTTTGATAAGTAGAGGATGGATGGATTGAATTGAATTGAATTGAATGATACTTTATTAATCCCACAATGGGGAAATTACAGTTTTCTTTAGAGTTCCAGAACACCCATCCAAAAGAAGACAACAACAGAACAAACAGGGAAGACAGGTATCTGCGGTCATGCAGCTGTTTTGTACAGCGCTACCATTGTTGAAGACAGAAACAATAGCGAAAAACATATAGGGATGAGTGAGGAAAGAAAATCATCTCATACTTTGTATACATATACACATACACAGTATAAGGTTACAAAAACCTCTCCGATAGAGCAGAAACATGTAGCATGGGAGCACTGGGGTGGGGAGGGCAGGGATGGAAGGGAGCCAGCGGAGGCGAGAGGGGGAGGGGACGGGCTACTGTGGGGCTCAGTCAAACTCCCCTCCTCAGCTAACAGTTCTGATAAGATGTAGAGTTCCTCAGCAGCAAGGTCAAGGGAGGTCAGTCCAACACAGATCAGGAGAAGACAGGACAGCGGGGGCGTAGAGCATCTATTTACAAAACATCCAGGAGACAATTTGATAAGCGGCCATCCAAGGCCGCCAGGGAGCCAAATTTCTGATTCCACGACTTGTTTTGGGTACAGACTGTACTGATTAATTCATTGACAGCCTTTAGTCTTTCTGGCACCTCCAAAATCCAATTTATCCGAATCTTGTGGTTTGTTCCTTCGCCGTGCAGAAACAGATACCATCTCCAAGATCCTACCCCTCCGAATCAGCTTCAAATATACAGAGTCTGAGTTGAGTCTGTGACCTTCTTCCTGCAATCCCATCCTAAGCAGCCTTTCCAAGGCCCAGACAGCTGCCCAGACTTCCTGAATTGCAACAACAAGCCAGGTATCTCCAGGTCCAATTCGGAGAAATCCCAGTGTCCAAAAGCCACAAAAAGTACATCGATACTACGGCCAGGCACGTCATCTTCCACACCACACAGGAATCCATAACGTAGCCAGCTGGAATGTCAATTAATAAGAGGGAATAGGGTTCTCCTTCCCCCAATCTCTTCATGGTGAAAATGTGATCAAAAACAATGGTGTTGAGAGGCCAGCTGACCAGATCCATAATTATAAATTCTAGTTCGGAATTGTAGGGTAAAGACCCTAGAATATTGAAGCGAAAACCCCAGCAGACGAGCCCCTGTGAGCAAGCACTTGGCAACAGTGGAAAGGAAAATTTCCTTTTTAACAAGAATAAACATCCTGCAGAATCAGGCTTAGAGAGGGGCAACCATCTGCCATGACTGGTTGGGGGTGAGTGGAGATGAAACACTCAGCACATCATGGGAATCCCCACAGCAGCATAGGCCTATTGCAGCTTAACTAAGGGATGGTTCAGGGTAATTTGATCCAGCCCTAACTATAAGCTTTATCAAAAATTAAAGTTTTAAGGGTAATCTTAAAAGTGGGCCCATATCTGTCTGCTGAATCCAAGCTGGGAGATTGGCTGAAAATAGTTTGCATGGATGTTTTTCCTGCTGCAGGATGAATTTAGCACCATGTATGTATAGGAATCTAAACATGAAGTTTCTGAAGCTTTTGCAGAGTACAGAGTATTCAGAGTATTACTGAAGCAAGATCAGATGACCTCAGTGTGGGCCTGTAAATCCCTGCCTATTCTAGCAGGCTGGATTAACAGGGTGCCATCACATCGTGCGTATACATAGGTCAGATTATAATTGATTAATCAGATTAGTGGCTGTCAGTGAGTGAGGCAGGAATATTTACATTAGAAGAGATTGGATTGAGTGATCAGAGCTCAGGGCAAGCCATGTACAGCTAAATGGTCCGGATGATGCCTAATGGTTATGATAATGATAATGACTTCTAAATAGGCCCTTCTGCTTGATCTGCTGGCTTTTACATGCATATTATATAAAGGCTCTGATGATTGCATCCATATGTGGTGTGTTTGGCTGTGTGTGTGTGTTTGTGTACTATTGATTAAACTGTTAATTTTACAGCCACAAAGCTGCTGCTTCACTGCTGTTTTTCCCTCAACTATTTTGGCAGTTTATGGCCTTCTGGGTTTTCATCTTTTTTGTCTCTTTTTTTCCCATATAAGACCAGAAAAAGACCAGAAAAAAACAAACAATATTCACTCTTCTTCATTTTCTTTCGGATGCTCTCTGTAGGGGTCGCCCTAGCAGATTATCTGCCTGGATCTCATTCTATCTCTCGCATCCTCTTCTTTCACACCAACCACACCAATCTTTACTATATCCATGAATTTTCTTTGTGGTCTTCCCTTTCACTCTTGCTGCTACACTGAACCCCAAGTTGCTCTCCAATGTGTTCATTGGAGTGTGTGAATATTAGATAGAAAGTACTTATACATAAAAACAGTGGTTGTATGAATAGATGAATGAGGCATGTTGTATAAAAGTGCTTTGAGTAGAAAAATGCTATATAAGCACCAGCCCATTTACCATTTACTTGTGTCACAAATCACCTCTGACACTCGTGTCCAACCGCTCCACCCTCCCTGCACTCTCTTCTGCACCTCTCTTGTGCACTGTTCATTGCTTGGGATGGTTGACCCCAGGTATTTAAACTCATCTACCATCACTATCTACTCCTTGAATGTTCACTATTCTACCTGTCTCCATCTTATTCACATATGAATTCTTTCTTGTTTCTACTTGGTTTCAGTCCTTCTTTTCTCCAGTTTGTGCTTCCGCCTCTCCAGGATCTCTTAGACCTGCTCCCTATTCTCACCACAGATTGCAGTGCTTTCTGTGATCATCATAGTCTACAGAGACTCCTGCTTGACCCCATCTGTCAGCCTGTCCATCACCATTGCAAACAAGAAGGGGCTCAGAGCAGATCTCTAATATAATCCCACCCTGACATTGAATTCATCTGCACACCTCATCACTGTTTCAGTGTCCTCATACATGTCCTGTACCACCCTCACATAGTCCTCATGCAGTACCACAGTTCCTCTCTCAGCACCCTATGATCTGTTTTTTCTAGATCTACAAAGACACCGTGAAGCTCCTTTTCGACCTTCTCTATATTCTTCCATAAACACTCTCAAAGCAAACATCATATCTGTAGTTCTGTTTCTCAGCATGAAACCACACTGCTGCTCACTGATTGTCACCTCTCTTCTTAGCCTAGCTTCAACAACTTTTTACCATATCTTTATGGCATGGTTCATCACCTTCAGCTCTGTAGTTACTACAACACATCACCCTTGTTCTTGAAAACTGGCAGCAGTACACCTTCTCCATTCTTTGGGCATCCTCTCTCTCTCCCTAAGATTCTGTTAAACAGCAAAAAGTCCACTGCCCTCTCTCCTAAACATCTTCATATCTCCACAGTTATGTCATCTGGACCAACTGCTTTTCCATTCTTCATCCTCTTCATAGCTGCTAACACTTCGTCCTGACTAATTCTCTGCCTTTCATGATTCACTAACTTTCCTCCATCTGCCCTCCTCTTCTGTCATTTTCTACATTCATCAGCTCCTCAAAGTACTGCTTCTAACTTCTCTCACACTTGCTTCACTTGTTAATACACTTCCATCTCTATCCTTAGTCACCCTAACCTGCCCATAATTTCCAGCTCAAACTCTCTGCCTAGCCAAGTTCCTGTCTCCTTTCCTAGTGTCCAGACTCACATACAACTCACTATATGCATTTTCCTTTGCTGCCTCTCTTTGCCATACGCCTAGTCTCTCAGTATTTCCATTGACTTAAAGGAGACACATCATGCAAAATCCACCTTTTTAGCCCTTAAATACATTTTGTTGTGTACTTTGGAGTGCAGGAAATTTAAATGCATTCTGTCCCGGTGCTGCGTAGATATGTTTATATTCTTTTTGGGTCATAATTTTAGGTCTGTTCAGTTTTCTCTAGTCCCTGTTAGGTTTTCTTTCCTCTTACGTCACATTATTTGCTGTGGAACTGCTAAACAAGGACATGAACTTCCGGCTTACCGATTTTGTGAGTCGCCATTTTCTCACAGTGAATTTGTAGTCCAAGTTCAGTTATGCCGAAGTTGCAAGTAGACAAGTCAAAATGTTCGGTTGTTGGGTGTATTAACCCACACGATTCCTTACATTGCCCTCGGCATCAGAGCCTCTTCAAAGTGCTTGTTTCTCTGCCGGTAGATAATTGTATTGCTGCTATCAAACTACAAAAATGGCTGAATGGGGTGGAGTGGAACGCTCTGCGACCTGGAGAGGCGGGGCGTGAAATGTTTAATTCACATTTAAAGAGACTGCACCAAAACAAGCTGCTCTAAGACGTGCTTCAGAAAAGGTGTAAAAGAGGGGTATATATATCAAGTAGAACTACAATGCTTTGGTCTGAATTCCTCGTTATTCTAGCTCCGCGGAGCTAGAATAACGAGGAATTCAGACCAAAGCATTGTAGTTCTACTTGATATAGACCACAAGTGAATGATTTACATATCAAAAGGAAGGATTTAAAAGCATGATATGTGCCCTTTAACACATCTCCCTGACTATCCTGCTTTTTCTTTGCTCGTATCTTCCTTCAATTACTTTCATGTACTCCCTCATTCCACCATGAAGTCTTCTTATTGTCTTTCCTCTATCCAGAGGATAGTCCAAACACCTTCTTGGCCATTTCCCTCAGGACTACAGTTGTGCTTTCTCAGTCATCCGGTGACTCTTCCCTACCACCCAGAGCCTGTCTCAACTCCTCAGTAAACAACATCCTTCCTTCTTCAGCTTCCACCAACATCTATGTCCTCTTTTTGATTTCCAAAGTCATCCTACAGACTACCAGCCTATGCTGCCTAGTTATATTTTCCCCTCTCCTACTGTATCTCTTTGAAATTGCACCTTCTGCATACAATGGTAGAGAACAGTTCTTTGTGACTTACGCCATGAAACACAACACTATTCACTCACAGTTAAATAAATCGTACAAAAAAGTAATCCATATGTGTTCAGTGGCTTTGTTCACAGCAGTGTTAGTGACTGTGGAAACTAATCAGAATCACTAACTTTCTGCATGAAACTGATGATGCTGTCCTTCTGTGTCATAGTCTGACCAGTTGCTTAGGGTGTTTTTATACCTGTGGTTTGTTTACTGTGGTCCAAATCAGTGTATGATTTTGCAAACCTGTAGCTTTTTCCTGTGGTTTGTTTTTTTTTTTTTCCACATAGAGAAAATTTGGAGCAAACTCCAAGTGAACCAAAGTGCAGCACTAAAAACCGTGTGAGAACTTGCTTATTGGCCAAATGTGTCTGGGGTGGCAGCAACAAAAGTAAATACAGGAAGAAAGTGTTGTGTTGTACACTGCGGAATAACATGGAGAATTAACATTCATATTCATCTGGGCAGTATTTCAGGCAAAACCATACTCTAGACATTTATGTTACACTGCTGCATTCCAGAATGTAACACATACTGTACCTGACTACGGGAAGGCCTTTATCTCAAACTCTCAGCATAAACCTGGTAGTTTGGTTGAAGTAACATCAAAACATGCTCTCAGCATGAATGAACCACTCTAGAGTTGGTTTAGAATCCAGACCAAGACCACCTCCTCCAAAGGGTCCCGGTGCAGTTGTTTTGGCCCACACCCCAGTGTGATCACCACGAAGTGCTTCAAGGGAGAAAATAAACCAGAATTCAATTTAGAAAGACCAGCAAGCTCAGATTTGAAAACAACCGCAGGTTTAGAGACATACAGTAGGGCTTCAGTAGGGTGAATTAATTCCCTGCTGCTTCCTTTTTATTTTAATTATATACATATTAATGAAACATGCAGTTGCAGACTTAACTACACAGTACAAATCTGCTCACTGTAATCTTAGTGGATAGTCATGTGAAAATGACCCACTAAGTTATCAGAACAGTCCTGTCAATTTGAATTAATCATCTGATCTCATCCACTCAGCACAGTATTTTGCTATTGTAATTCATATGAATTATATGATATCGCACATAGGCAGAATGAAGACAGGTCAGATTCAGGTTTGATCCAGAAAACCAAATCCAAAAGCTTTCATGACTCGAATACCTCACTAATGCTGGCTGGGTTTACTGAACCTGACAGCTGAATTCCAGTTGGAACAGATGGGCTTTGTTAAATAAAACTCACTGTCTTATTAGCTTACCTACACAGACAAATTGCTTGATGCCAACACAGTATTTAGCTTTTTGTCACTTTATATCATTATTAGTTTTTATCACTGACTAACCCCCTGGTGTGTAATACAATACAGAAATATTAATTTCAGGTCTGGGTTCATTTCATTTTATCTTCCATCAAATTTGGACATTCGTCAGTTATAACACCTGCCAGTTGTTCCATTTCAGCTCAGGTCTATCAAAGCATGTACTTTTCAGTGTCGCAGACATCACAGCTCTCCTCCAGAGCCAAGGAGAAAAAGTGAAAATTGTTCCAGTTTGTTTTCAGCTGAAGCTCCAGATTTCCCACAACGTCCTTGATGTTTTGGCTGGAGAGGGGCACATTCTCAAATCCAAATTCTTTTGTGATTTTGTGGGAAATCACAAAGCTGCTCTTGACTGCTCCCTGGGTGTATAAAGCTTGTTAAAAAAAAAAAAAAGAAAGAAAAAAGTCTTTGTTGCTTTTGCAGCTGTGCTACCAAAGGTTCAGTAACGTTGGCTGAAATTGTAATTCTTAAACACAGCACACGGTTTCACCTCTGACTTCAGTAAATAAATACTGAGAAGTCCATGTCTTGTTAAACACTCTACATTCTACATCAAACTTTACTTTATTAATGTGAGATGACATCTTTCAGGGGTCGCAAACCCATGTGAAGCTGCGTTCACTTGCCCACCTGTATACTTGTTTATGTTTGAATCCTAATTTCTCACTGACCTCACACGGGCCAGCCAGCCAATGGGCCGCATGTGGCCCGTGGGCCACACAATGCCCGGGTATGATCTACATGAATACCAACCAAGGTTTCCCAGTAGAATATTTACATTTTAACATGATTAGTGTTACTAAATTCAATGGTTTTTAATTTTGTTGCTGAAACAATATATGTCTTCACACAGCAAACTCTGGAGAACATGAAACAAAGAAACAGCCATAATATACTCAAAAGGTTATTTTGAAACTCTCTGTTCTATAGAAAGCCCCAATTCAGTGACAGCTGCACTACCGAGTGCTACTGTAGCTAAAGTTTTTGTGATGATGAGGTGTATTGTGATGGGTTTTTACTGTGGGAAGGATATAAACTAGAAAAATGTTCAGAAATTGAGCACAAATAAAGTGCACCAACTTAGTGTATTGAAGAATGATGGAAGGCAAAAGAAATTTCTACTTTTTGGACAAAACTGAAATATGGATGCCTGTAGATACAGATGCTCTCAGTTTGATACAGTTATGTCATCTTGTTGGTTAAAAAAAGTCTCCCTGCCTTGTAAGGCTTCTCAAGAAGTAGTCCTATCAGAAATCTAGACAGGCTTTTGCCAGAAGTAAAGTGTGTGTATGTTCACGTGAGTGTGTGTTCATCCTTCCAGCGTAGTTACATAATAGGGTGGAAAGACAGAGTAGATTACATAAGGCTAACCTATATGTAAGCTAGTGGGCTTTTGGGAATGTGTGTACATATCAGTGAACCTTAGTGTCTGTGTGATGGCACATAGAGAACATGGGGTCATGGTGAAACAGCTGTTGGAGCATTTCTTTGTAATTACCGAAATTCATGGCCTTTGTGAGTTGGTTAGACCAAAACACAAAGTAAGAAGCTAAATTCATGCTCTTCACCCTGTTACTGTTCTTGTCCATCATTAACCTCTTCCTGCACATCATCCATTATAATTTCTCTCATCCACCAAACACCTTTATTTCCTTCTTCCTATCCATCATTCCTTTTTCACTCCAGGTCAGTCTATCTGTCAGTCATTGCTCCCCCTCACTCCTCCTCCTCTTTTTGTCTGAAAGAAGAGAGGAGGGGCAGAGGAGACCTGAGAGGAGATGAGAGGAGCAGTCCAGCAGGGTCCATATTAAATTAGACGAGCAGTAATGAGATTAAAAAGCATCCACTAGGGAATATGTATTTGAAAGAGAAAGTTTAAAAAGTTTGTGTGTGTGTGTGTGTGTGTGTGTGTGTGTGTGTGTGTGTGTGTGTTTATTTGCAGTCAAAAGGAAATCTGAAACGAGTGTGGGGGTGTACAGCGTGTTGGATGTTGGCTGCATTAATATATGAGCTGATGTTTGTGACCTCTGCATGGAAAACCACAGACCAGCTTGTTCTGATTGTCTTTGAAGTTGAACTGTGAGGTCAGCAGCCATGGCTCCTTTATGAATATTGCAATTATAAAGATTGGCAGTAAAATGGAGAAAGCAGTAACACACCCACTATCATCATATTTGCATATCTATGGCCAGTTTTAAATGGATTTTTTCAGCTTTTCCCTTGAAATCTTCTTAGTGCTGAGACTTTGTCCTCAAGAGGAATCAGAGGGCAAGAGGCAAGATAGACCCTGGATCAGGGTTATTATAGTTAACGAAAACGAACGAAATAACAAAAACTGAAATTGAAAAAACATTGTCGTTAACTGAAATAAATAAAAACTAAAATTGAAATGAAAAAACGATAACTTACTAAAAGTGAATTTTGAGTTTACAAAACTAACTAAAACTAACTGAAATTATAGATATTGTCATTTTTTTAAAGTCTTGTGCATTGATATGAAATCATTTTTTCCGCTCTCCGAGTTTAAGCTCGGAGCGCCATCAGGCGACTGTGTGCGTGCACCTGCACACCGCGCTGCTCCTCACAGTAATGCAGCGGTCTGCAGAGAAAGCAGCAGAGTCCCATATTGAGTTTTTTTTTCTACGATAGCACAGATAGCAGCGAGTGTGTTGTTGTGGATGATGAAAAATTTGCAGAACACTCCTCAGTCAGGAAAAACCACCAACATCAAAGTCCACCTGAGAAGCGCACACAGGGCAGCTACAGAAACCGCTCTGATCCTACGAGGTAACCTGGCCGCACCTCCGGAGAAACGTGACTACTTGTCGGGTCCACGCAGCCCGCAACGTTGTGATTAACCTGTTTAGTCCTTGTGTGTTTCCGGCTACTTTATATCAGTCAGATAATAACAATCAGGAATAATAATCAAAGCATCAATATAAGGACTCACAAATGTCAGCAAATTCCTGGAGGGAGACTGCTGAAACTATTGGAATGGATGTGAGGGAATGAAGAAAGTGAAAAAACAGGGACAAATATGTTTGCAGCCAAAAAACTGAGCACAAAGTAGCGAGGACCAAAAAACACCAGCACACAACCACG
>JAMQGT020012702.1:0-143566 GCA_024447675.2 Pterophyllum scalare | reverse complement strand
TTATGTGTATGTTACAGCACTCGTTCAGTTACGTATTGCTTCAGTTATTTTACATACACACAATAACAGAATTGTTTCAGGGAAAAGAGAGAAATGAACACACTTCGTAAATGTTAACATGATTGCGTGGCTTTAGAAAGAGTTGAGAGGACAGCTGCTACCCAAATATGTTTACTCCTGAAGCGTGTGTGGCTGAGAGTCTGAAGTGCATCCTCCAGTGAATGTTATTTTCATGTGCCACTGTCTAATGTGTTGCTACATCTCAGGATCTTCAGAGTAACTTTAGGATATTTTTAGTTAGTTAGTGTGATGATGATTTTGTGTATGTTGATGACTGTTTCAGATGTAACTATGGCTGACATCATGATGTAATAGATGATGTAATAGGAAGTTGAAGTAATTCCTTTAAAGAAATGGACTTTGCTGTCTGAATTATAACCTGCACTCTTTTTGCTACATGGAAAATGAATATATTAGCTTCATATCCAATTTATGTGTGTTTTTTGTTATTTTTGCATTAAAACCTTTGTTTAGTTGTGCATGTAAAAATCCTATTTGTAAACATGCTCTGTGATCAGCTGTACAGCTTTCTTTCTTTCTCTTTCAAAGGAGCGTGTCCAGAGTGCAGCAGGGAGTGGTGAGCAGGAAAAGCCTCGAGTCTCCACCTGCAGCTCGCCCTCATCCGCAGGGTTCATCCCTGGAAGGCCGCAGATGGCAGACGCAGAGAGGACGCCCGAGGAGGACGACCCTCACGGTTTAGGTCAGCGTCTCTGCTTAGTTTGAGAGAGAAAATAAAGACAAACAGCACTGCCCTGTACAGTCACAGGAAAAGAACACCTGCCCGTCTGAAGGCTTTACACGTGAGGATAGACTAAGAAATGATCTGTTCCTACAGGTAAATACCGCCTCAGAGGAGCAACACATAACAAATTACACCTCCTCATTATTTCTTCAACAAAAACTAAAGCAAAATGCAGAAAGAGTGTAAAACTGATGACGTCATATAATTCAGCAACTTAATAATAACCCGAAGCAGCTGTTTTGTGTCTCAGTCTCTCAGGCTCTGGAGGTTTTGTACATGTGGAGGTTTTGCAGACCAGCTCTTAGTTACGCTGCTTCAGTTCATTGAGGTTTGTGGGCATTCGTCTGCGCACAGCTCTCAGGTTCAGGTCTGGACTTTGCGTTGTGGAGTTGCTGCTGTGCTTGGGATTATTGTCCGGTTTCACGACTCAGTTTTAGCCCAGCTCTGTCTGATGGGCAGATGGCCCTAGATTTGACTCCAGAATACTCTGGCATACATGGGAGTGACTGCAAGGTGCCCAGGGCCTGTGGCCCCGATCATCAGCCCTCCACCGCCGTTCTGACAGCTGGTCTGAGGTGTGTGTGTGTTGATTTGCTGTGTGTGGGTTTTCACTGTGCATTACCTTGGGCTCGTCTGTCCAAGAAGCGTTGATCTGGGTCTTGTGGGTTTTGAACCCTGCTGCCTTGTTTTTTTTTGAGAAGATACCTTTTCTCTTTGCAGTCCTTCCAAACAAGCTATACGGTCTCTAATTGTACTGTCTTGAAATGTGACATCTAACATGCTGACTGAGGCCTGTAGAGGAAAAATAATTGGACAGCTTGGATAAAGCCAAGATTAACTTGTACCAGAATGATGGGAAGAGGAAAGTAAGAGTGTCCCAAGCACACCACGTGACATGTCAAAGTTGGTGGAGGCAGAGGCATGTATGGCCGCCAATGGAAGTGGCTCACCATGTGAATTGTTGACGACAGAAGTAGCAGGATGAATTGTGTAGTATACAGGGCCAAAGCATAAGCTTCAGTATTCAAGCATGTGGCGTGTCTCTGTCTCTATTAGAAAACCACGTGTGCCTGTTGGACTGCATTGCACTGGACCTGCAGGAGATGGACATCTTTGCTGCAGAGCGTTTGCCCTGTCAGCCCTTGGACACTGGCGGTAAACCTCTCGAATATTCAGACCTCATCTTTCCTTCGTATTCTGTTCGTCGCACTGGAAACAACCTGCTGAAAGACTGCTGCCGCCTCAAGCTTAAAGTGGAACGCAACCTGGACAAGTAAGCCCTGCTTTTAAATGCTCAAGCCTGACAGCCCCGACAGGCTGATGTTCACTGTCCATCCTTTTTCCTCATTGTTTTGCTGTAGTCTTTACCATAAAATAAGTCCTTATAAATCAGGGCAGTGTTTTCATGAGTAATTGGTAAATCAAGCAAGTATGAATAAGCCTTCTTGCCTCATAAACTTTATTTACACATCAAAAAGATCACTGCTGAAAGTCCTGAAACGAGCAGCTTTTTATTTAAGTCAGATTCACCTGGTTGTCCTGGGCTTGAATCTAAAGATTCCAGATCTTAAAGATCTTTATGAGAGATCACTTCATTTGCATGAGCTCATAGCTTGTGCCTAAGTTGCTATACAGAAAGCAGATATGAAGCACAGCAGGCATCTTGTTGAGCACCTCTTTCCACTCAGCTGTCACAGACAGGCCCAGTGTTTAGTGGTTCTCTGGCTCCAGATGCGCCCACCAGCAGCCACTTTGGCTCAGTTCTTTTTTTTATTGTCATTTTACTTGAGCGTCCTAATAATTATAGACCTCCAGTATAGCACACTTATGCTCATTGATATGCTTCAGTTCTCTTTTACATGAATAATGGGAATTATGAAAAGCAAGTGTTCAGAAAAGGGCTGTTGTTTTGTGTAGCAGATAGCAGGTATGTGTCAGTATATAACCATACTCATAGTCCGCTCTTGATCAAAACTCAGGGAGCTGAGCCACGCAGTCCCCGACATGTCCGTCCATGGCAGCCTGTCGTCAGTGCACTGCTCTCTGGACGTGGAGCACTACCAGCTTATCAGAGGGCTGCTGGAGAACAACCTGGGAGAGCCTGTTGAAGATTTCCTGCGACCCTACAATCTGCAGGACCCCAGCACCTACGTGAGAAAGCACGCAGTCACACATACACACACCTGAACAGTTTACTGCTGTACACATATTTGTAATGACTTTCTGTCAGCACAAAAGAGACTGTGTCTTACGTACTGCAGAACATTTATTCATTAAAAAAGCTGTAAAACGGCCATATGGAGCAGATAGCTTACAGTGGAGTGTGCAGATGTTGTCACAAGACAACCACAAGTCTACAGTTCTGGCTATGTGTCAGGTAGTGACGACAGCAACTGCTGCCGTCGTTTTCCACCCCTGGAAGGTCTCACTGCCAGAATGGGAAAACAAATGTTCACATTGCAACAGCACTCATGTTTCAGCTCACAGATTGATGCTGTCTCTCTCTCCAGACGGTGTTGAGTGGAGATGTGTATACCAACTTGTCGTTCTTGTTGGACATGATGGATGTCAGTTTGGAGCTACTGCACAACCCAGAAAGCAATGAATACAAATGCTCGTTAGCAAGGTGAGTCGTCTCTGAGTTGTTGTGGCCCTATAAAGAAATCTCTGATATTTTTGATAGAGCAGTGCTCAGTTCACTGATGACTGCAGGCCTTTGTTTATGCACAGCTTTTTAGTCAGCTTGAGGTTTGACCGGGCCATTGCAACACCTTGATCCTTTTCCTTTTCAGCCGTTCTAGCGTAGACTAGCTGCTGTTGTCCCGCAGCGTGACCCATTTTTATGTCTGACAGATGGCCTAACATTTGACTCTGGAAAACCTTGGTACTGTCTGCCATTTTGGACGTGGCAATCATGGTGACAGTTTAGGATCAAGTGAAGGAAGTCCCAGTCACACAGGCTTAGAGACCAGTCCACAGCCATCCGGCAACCACTGGTCATGACGGAAAGAGAAGTGGTTGTTGGAGGTCGATGGCAGTCGCTGGACAAATGATTGCTAAATCCTCGGTCACACAGGCCTAACCTTCTGGCAGCCACTTGTTGCTAGAGAAAAATGTGTAAAATTGGCAAAAACTTCCTTGCGACTGCTTTGGTCGCTGGCATATTGATGCAGTTGTAGTGTGAATGGAAGTGATGGAGTTGGATACAAACACTGGCCACCTACTCTCTGAGCTGGAGTGAAACTGTGAAGAATAACGTCAAACAGGAACTGGAGACCATTTGCCTTCAAAGTAAAGTTGGGCCTTATGCAGTGTGTTGGCTGTAGCACCGAGGCACAGCTTTTACTTTGAAGGTGAATCTTCTCCATTTCTGGAGATTTCTGCATCACACTTTCTCAAGTTGTACTCCCACTCATACCACTCGAGTGAGTATTTCCAGACAAATACGAAAAGCTACAGGAAACTGTCTGCTAGTAGCCAAAGCAACCACTGGGAGGGTTTTGGTGCAGTAACCTTCTTTGTATTCGAGGTCACCCATCAAGAGCCGGCAACCTCCAGGAACCCGTCTGGGAATACAGGACTTTTTCCCTGGCAGCCGGTGGCCGTCTCATGTTCCGTTATTGTGGACGACTCTCGAGCAATGTGTGCATGACGTCACGTGACAAAGCTCATTATGGAGGAGTGCATGGTTGGCTCAGTGACTGTAAGTGCCCGGGTCCTATGGCTGCAGAACAAGCCTAAATCATCACCCCTCCACCATCAGGTGGTGTGGGGTGTGTGTGCTGATGTGCTGTTGGCCATCGGTGTCTGGTGTTTCAGAGCTCTTCGGTTTGTTCTGATACAACGTTGTGTCCACTCCTGGGAAGACTGTGACATTGTGTTAAACACACTTGAGCGCTCCAGACCAGCAAACTACCCAAACCTCTGCTTTTATGGAGGTGCGCACACTTACTGATGATCTGTTAATCAAGTGCATTTAATTAGCAGCGAGGGTGCGCTTAGTTTTTCACAGGACTGTAGAGGTTTAATCTCAGGTCTGTAAATGGGCATGCAAACAGTGTAGACTGTACATATCTAATCTCATACAAATAAGTGTTAAAAAGAACTATTTTGCTGGCTTTCCTTACTGCACACAGCACGGCTTTCTGGCCTGTTCTCTTGTTTAGTCCGTTCGCCCAGAGGAAACTGAAGAGCTACGTCTCCTCTGGACTCCTCTTGCCAACATTAGCTGACAGTTGCAACTTGGGCTTGGTGGTCTAACAGTTCATAGATGAGCTGTAGATTTTACTTATTTTATTTGTAATTAACCTTTATTTTGCCAGGAAGGATCCCACTGAGAGTCCAGGCCAAAACTGACAGCAATGCTCAAAGTTTTATAAAAACAAACTTTTATCATACAGCTAATATAAAAATGAATTAAAATCATTATACTTAATGCTGCGGTGTGTCTGAGGGCTTTAAATGGGACATTTTTTTTTACAGTGGAGTCAGAAACTATTCCATTTCCTGGTTTTATTTTTAATTCTCTTCCAAAGGTTTGACTTCCTTAAATCCAAGCTGCTCTTTGAGAGTTTCTCCAATGGATCCAAGTCTGTCAACCTGGTGTCTCATTCCCTGCTGGCATATGACACTCGATACACCGGGCTACATAAAAGAGATGATGGGACAAGGCACAATGTCTTTGATTGCATTCTCCAGGCGTCCAAAACGGGCGCTAACCGGGCATCCCTACAGCTCGAGCTGCATTATAGGTAACACCGGAGAACAGTTTCAAACTGGAAGAAATGGAGATTCTAGATAATGCTAGATACTCACATACTTGATGATCTACCTTTCTGCAGATCCACACGTGAGTCTTCCAGCTTCACTGTGGTCCTTAACAACCTCAGGGTCTTTCTCATCTTTGACTGGCTCCAGTTGGTACGAGACTTCCTGCGGAAGCCGGCTGACAGGGGGCCGAGCGATGCTGAGCGTCGTCAGCGCTGGCCTAGTAACACTAGCACCGACTCGGGTACCAGCGCCACTGCCAGCACGATCGGGGCCGTCATGCCAAAGACTGTTAAGAGTGGAGTAGTCACCAAGAGGTCCACGGTGTCGGTCACCCAGGACCGCTGCCTTGAGGTCAAGATCAACGTCACAGGTCAGAGATAAAGAAGGAGAAAGAACCCTGTGTTTTTATCCCGAGATGTAGTCAGTCTATTTCTGAAAATAGACTGAGCCTCAGACCACAGCACTGTAACTACAGCCTTTGCTAGCAGTCACAGTTCAAGTTTTTAAATTAATTAAAATTTTTTTTTACTTGAGTTCAGAAATACTTTGTCAGTTCAGCAGATGTATTCTCACTGGAACTACAAACGAACAGAGCTGTGATGACAACTCGTTGGTTTCCTCTGTAAGACACATTTTATGGAAAGAACACATTAATCAGCTGTAGAAAAAGCTGCTTGGTCCCCATTAAATGAATTATGTATTGAATGTATTTACTCTCAAGATCTTCATGCACATCTTAGTTGTTATTACAGAGGGTTTAAAAACAGGAGTTGCTCACTGGTCAGAGACCTCTAATGTCCCTGAAGTGGACCTTAATAAATATATTAAAATACTGACATAATATTTCTTCTCCTTCATTTTTAAATGCTACCATGGCCTGCCCATGAAGGTATCAAGTCACACTGAGTTTAAACCTGAGGTGACTGAATTTTAAATATTCCATTATCATTTGATGTGCAGGCACAGAGTTTGTGGTTGTGGAGGATTCGTCCTGCCTGGATACCAATGCCATCATCCTAAAGGGCACCACTGTGCTCACCTACAAGCCCCGCCTACTGGACAGACCCTTCTCTGGCAGCCTGGCAGGAATAGAGGTGAGACTGCTGGGTCTACCGCCGCTACTTTTTTTTTCATCACATCCTCTTAATCAGTTCAGATATTTCACTTGTCATATAATTTCTGACATATTAAATGATGTAATTCTGGTATTGCTATTATGGCTGTAGCACAGCCTGTTCTTTAGTTGCTGTCCTGATTTGTTGGTGCTGCTGTCAGTAACAGCCCTCCTTTCTTTAAAACGCCTTTGATTTTAGAAAACCGAAAAACTCCATCGGCTGCAACACAAATAAATACACACAAAGAAATCACATGGCATGAGTTCAAATGACTTATGGGAGATGTAGTCCATAGTGTGTGTGCCAGAGAAAAGGTGTTTCCAGCAAGTCATGATGGCGCCGTCCCCGGACAGAGGCTGAGGTTGGTTTGTCCACAGAGCCCCGTGCTCTTTGTGCTCTTTGTGTGCATTTATTGGCCAGAGTTGCTTTGTGTTGCAGCTGATGATGCAGTTTGGATGAACACCCAAACGTCTTGCGTCATATATTTTTTCTAGTCCGGTATTTTTAAAAATCAAACCCTTTGTAAAGCTTCCTGGATGTTTAAAGATGAATCTACACAGACACCCCAGAGTCCTCCTGGCCTTATTGCTCTTAACAATGTATTGCAAATAAATCCAGAGTAATATTTAAGGTTTTATTACCTTTAATGCTGACGACTCTCGTCACACCAGGTGTTCTCGTGTCGGCTGGGCAGCGAGCAGGAGACCGCACTCTCCATCATCGACCCAGTCAATGTTCAGCTGGAGCTGTGTGGGAGCCCCACGTACCAAAGCAGTTCAGGTCTACTGGACGCCTTCAATGTAGAGGACATCCCGCCACTGCTGGAGGTCAGAGGTCAACACTCAGCCTACATAAACTAAGTTTGGGGGTTAATTGTGAGGTAGTTATTGCATTACTCAGGCAGGAGGCCCTGAGGATGGTGGCCAGCCTGCCTGTTACTGAACAGAAATGAGATGATTTAAATTTAAATGGCTTTAAATTTATGATTCTGCTTGGAGGTTAAAGCTGGTAACTGTAGCCAAGTGTGCTGGTGCTAAAAGGTGTTTCAAACAGTGGGATATTGTTTAGATTACTAATATCTTTACTACCCTTTTATCTTACTACACTTTCAGCCAGTGTCCTTAAACTCAACCCTCAATGCTGGCTTTTATTTTACCTGCTCATTTTGATTTTATTTAGTGAGGTATTAACTTGGTTTTAAAAAGCTGCGTTTAAGTCCTGCCTGTTGGCACGCTGTATAAAATTGCAGTCATGAGTGCAGAGTGTCATCTAAGAAATGACAAAGCTTCCATTGGCTGACAAAGAAACCAAAAACTGTGTGAGCGGGTATGAATTTTGGATATTCAATTATGGTATATATCAGCAAATAGTCAGGAGCAGCAGACAGACAGAATGGAAGTGCATGATGGTGATTTCCTGAACTCGCTCATAGCGTACGCTGTCATGTGAGCAGGTTTCAGGTGCTTTCAGTTGGAAACATTTCTGCAACACAGAGGGAGGCAGCGACACCTTTTACAGCCGCGGTAAAAAGAATGAGTCTGGGCCAAGCTTCAGCTGTCAGACAAGCCCAGATCATCGCTCCTCCTCCACCGCTGACCGCCGGTCTGAGCTGTCTGTGCTCATATGCTGTGTTTGGTGTCCTCCAAACGTGCTGCTGTGCATTATGGACAAACATCTGAACAAAGGACATTGGTCCAGATATCTGGTGGTTTGTTCAGATGCAGCTTTGCAAAGCTAAGCCGTGCTGCCGTGTTCCTTTTAGAGAGAAGAGGCCTTCTCCTGGATCCTTCCAAACAAGCCCTTCTTGTTCAGTCTTTTTATAATTGTATTGTCATGAACTTAACATGATATGGAGCTCTTGGGTTTTTGCAGTTTCTCTGTGCATCTGTGTCTGACTGTGGGGGGAAAGTTATTAAAAAAGGAAGAGCTGCATTGCTCTAAAGGCTTATCCCACAGGTGCCCATCAGCAGGGCGAACACAAACCCATTATTTATAGGTTTTTGAGGCACTCTGTTTAGGATCAGATCTTTAGCAAGTTTTTTCTTGGAGCAATTCAGCAAGCTAAACGGACTCCACGTCTCCATCAGGGTCTGTCATGGATGTGTTCTCCAGCAGGATGGAGCACCTTGCAAATTGTGACGCTTGTTTTTTAGTGTAAAATGGCCTTGTGGACATTTTTATGTTGGAAGAACAAAGAGGAGATTCTTGGGGAACGAAAGTCTGCCATTCATGCAAAGAATTAAAATGATCCAAAGGTAACTGTAACCAAGCGGGATGTGGGAGCCCCACACCTTTGAACGGGGTGACTGACCAAGCATGAATTGCTCCATGAATAAATTTGGTAGCAGATTTTCTCCTGAACTTTCGTCCGAATTTTTAAGCATCCTGTGACTGAACTGAATTTCAGTTCATTTTTACCATGTGTTAAATGTGCTTTTGAGATCTTACAAGTATATTTGATTGACCATTTAGCTCACTTTGTAAGAAATATGGATATGCAGCCAGAAAGTCTTTTCAAGGCGCTAAAGGAAGCAGCAAGCAGCTGGTCAGTGCTGAGGGAGAGCGAGGCAGCACGATCCGCTGCCTCTGCCACAGATATGGATGATAGAAAACAGCGACTGGATGCTGCATTTTCGGGCTCTATGCAAATAAAATTGATTTCACATTTCTTTCCACTCATTTGTACATCTGTACGTCGTTAAACTTTGACAGATTCAAACGTGTTTTGTGAAAATGTTCCGAATAAATAAATGATGCTGACATGGCTGTTAAAACGTGCTGCAGCGAGTTCGTTTTAGTTTCGTTTTGTCGTGAAATACAGGGTGGGCCATTTATATGGATACACCTTAGTAAAATGGGAATGGTTGGTGATATCAACTTCCTGTTTGTGGCACGTTAGTATATGGGAGGGGGGAAACTTTTCAAGATGGGTGGGGACCATGGCGGCCAATTGAAAAAATTGGAACAGGACCGTCAGTTTACACAGAAGATTTTGTTCAGTGATGAGGCAAACTTTTATGTGACTGGTGAAGTTAACAAACAAAACCACCGCTATTGGTCTGACACTAACCCACACTGGCAAACAGTTTGCAGTTTACACCATTGTTTTTCTTGTGAAATTCCCAATAAGTTTGATGTGTCACATGACCCTCTTCCCATTGAAAAACAAAAGTTGGATCCAAAATGGCCGACTTCAAAATGGCCATCATGGTCACCACCCATCTTGAAAAGTTTTCTCCCTCCCATATACTAATGTGCCACAAACAGGAAGTTAATATCACCAGCCATTCCCATTTTATTAAGGTGTATCCATATAAATGGCCCACCCTGCAGTTTGACTCAGAAGGCATATGCTAAAAACAGGTTTTGAGAGCAACACAGCGCATGTTTCACTGTACTCTGACTTAGTACTCTGAGCTCAGACACACTCCAGAGAAGTCGTTTCCTCAAAAAGCAGAGCCAAATGAAGCAGCTGTGACCAGTACCTCCCAGTGCTGGTAACAGAACGTGAAACTGTTGAATTACCCCTTTAATTGTGAATCTGATTTTCTGGCAGATTCAGTTTCCAGCTCTCGACATCCGTCTGTCCTACAATGACATTCAGCTCTTCTTGGCCATCACCAAGTCCATCCCTACTGCCAGTGCTCCTCCACCACATGTGTCTGACGCCACTGCAGCCCCCACCAAGGAAGCCACCCCTACACCCAAAGAGATCTTCAGGCAGAAGACCGAGTCCCTCATAGGTATGCTAGTGACAGCATGTGCGATGATATTCAGTCGTAATGTGGTTTAAAAAAACAAAACTGTCCTGTTTTTAGCAACGTCAATGTCAAATTTCTTTATAATGCACATTTAAACAACCAGAGTGGACCAAACAAAAACAACAAACAATAAAAAAAAAACCAAACAAAATATGAATGATGTCAAGATTAAAATTAAAAGCCAGAGAGTAGAAATGGGTCTTGAGCAAAGACCTAAATGTAGAAACTGTCCGAGCAGCAAAGACTAGACCCATTAGTGCTAAAGACATCATTAAATGAAGGAGCAGGGGCAAGAGAGCAACTTCCAGGACGTAGTTGCCTGACTGTGTCTGATAAATAAGGGAACGTAATTGGCACAAAGTCATCAAAACAGCGGGACATAAAGGGGATATCAAGGGGTCAACAACAGCAGGGTTAATAAGAGAGTTTAAACCCTAAAAAGAACTTGAGGCCTATGGCTGTTAGCAGCAATGTGATTGTCCCTTTTCCAGTTTCTCTCGGCTAAGAGCACGAGTATCCTCATTCAGCCGAGGT
Source organism: Pterophyllum scalare (assembly GCA_024447675.2). Lineage (NCBI taxonomy): Eukaryota > Metazoa > Chordata > Actinopteri > Cichliformes > Cichlidae > Pterophyllum > Pterophyllum scalare. The sequence continues at coordinate 132,584 of JAMQGT020012702.1, read as the reverse complement.
TCAGAACCAGCCTTCGAGGCTGCAGCAACCCTTCACATGTATGCAGATCATGTACAGCCTGCTTTAACTGACAGGATTGCAGTGATTACAAAATGAAATGTTCATATCACGGTTGTAATTTTTTAGTTGGAGTAATTACATGCTGTTAGAATCTGAATCTTTACTGTCAGTATGCCAAAATTATATACATTCCACTCATTAATATTGTTCCCATAAAAGCTTCAGAGAGGGGTGTCTTTTTCTCCTCAGAGGGTCAGCTGACCCATTTGCAGGACCTTGGATTCAGGAAAGAGGACTGCAAACGAGCCCTGATCCACTGTAAGGGTGAGTCGAGACCATTAACACTGTCCCTCACTCCCTGCAACCTGGAAGTAGATGAAATGCTTCACGAGTATAAACGTACGATCGTTGGGCCCTCAGGTCAGCTGGATCAGGCTGCAACATGGCTGCTGGAGAATGCTGAAAACATAGCGGGTCATCCTGGAGCCAGGGCGGGATCTGGCACCAGCAGCCACTCAGCTCCTCTGTCAGGAGTGGAGGTGAAGGCTGACAGCATCTGCATCTGTTTCATCGATGACTGCCTGGACTGTGACATACCACTGGCAGAGCTCACCTTCTCCAGTAAGTCTCTCTAAATGACGGCTGTACGGTTATCAGCAGCCGGTGTCTGCTGCTGGGCCAACCTGTTTATTTAGTTCATCTAGAATGGACTAGTTCTTATGTAGCGCTTTTCTATTCTAGCTGAGCAGTCAAAGCGCTTTATACGACACATTTGCATTCACCCATCCACACACATTCGTACAGGCAAAGTGCTTCACAGTGCTTTCTATCCAACATCCGCACACATTCAGACGGTTGCATCAGAGAGCACCTTCGCCATCTCACCCAAGGATACTTTGGCATGCAGACTGGAGCAGCCAGTGTGACTGGTTCTTCTTCTCTGTTTCCCGGAAAAAACACACAGCACAACAAAAGTAAATCTTAAATCTTTAACAACAGTCTTTGTTATTGAAGGGCTTTACGTGCTGCAGCGCATTGGCTCCACCCAAGAAGGGAACGCCAGCTTCACCCTTTCTGGAGACTACTACAACAGAGAGTTGTCAGGTAATGATACCTACAGCACTGCATGTTTGTGCAATATGTTGAACATTATTTCATTGTTTCTAAATCTGTTTTTTTAATCAAATGTTTCTGTTCACCAACAGTCGGTTTGACCTCATTTTTTTAAATTTATTTTTGGCCTTTGTGCCTTTATTTGATAGCTTAGCACGAAGGAGATTAAGGCACACAGCAAAAACCCCGGGGGTCGCACTCGAACCCGGGCCGCTGCATTTCAGCCATATGGCGTATGGTCGCCTATTCAGCTAAACTGGCACCCACGTTTGAAAGCAGTTTTAATGACATCGTGAAAAAACTATGTCTATAATCAATAAATATTATTTTGAAGTGTATTCGGATGTTTGACAGCAAAGTGCAGAACAAGCTGAGGCCAAACTGTCTGCAGATTGTCTCAGTTTAGACCAGTGGGCTGCTCATCGTTAGGAGGTTTTATTCACACAGCTGTTCAGAGCACATGTGACAAAATAAAGACTGAAAACAAAACGACTTCAACATAAAATAAATGATGTGGAGATAAAACCATGATGGAAACAACAACAACACAACACTGCACCGATGGGACAGTCATTTTCACCATCACACTTCAGTAATGCAGAGTACACTTCTTCTTTCTTTGCATCCAAATTTCATGTTGCAGTGAGCATGTTGGCTCTAGTAGCAGTGGGAAAGTTATGAAGTGTTAATGCTGTAACTGCTACACTCTGCCTTCTTTCAGCCTGCTAGCTGCAGTGACAGGCTGCCTGACTCCCATTCCCAGCTTCACATGTGACTCAGTCACATCACAGCCAGCAGAGATGGACACACTAGGCTGCTCTGCTGGCTGGTTTTCCCAAAGGGTAGCTCCCTCCTCCTTTTGAGTCCTCAAAAGGACTCCTTATGGACAATGATGAAAATGACTTTCTGGTATTCTGGTATTCTCTGCAAATTTTACGTACACAAATCTAACTATATAAAGGTGAAACCCACATTGTACTTCCTTTAAAGTCATTAGAAAGACAGCAGCTCTTCATTTCTTGTTGTCATTAAGTGTTTTTAAACGACACTATCAAGGGAGTGAGTAGAGTCGAGTGTAACCCTCTTGCAGAGGTCAGGGCTCGTCTGCTCTCACTGCAGACTTCGCCCAGTGAGGGTCCCTGATGCAGTTACCTGTCTGCTTGCCTGGTGGCAGGAAGCAAGTCTGCGTAGTGGTCACAGAGCTTAAGAGTCCATTATTGAGGAGTTCAGAGGTCAGGAGCAATAACCTCCAAAGCACCATCTCCTTCTGCCTGATCAAAGAAATGCTGATTTCTCCTGAAGATACTGGCTGCTCATTTGAAGCATCGCTTTAATGTGGGTGGGTGCCTGACAGTGGAGGGCTCTGAATGCACTACCAAGAGTCTTCAGATATATTCTGAAGAAATTATAGGAAAACATCCATCCATCCATCCATGCATCCACCTACCCATCCATCCATCCATGCATCCACCTACCCATGCATCCATCCATCCATCCATCCATGCATCCATCCATCCATCCACCTACCCACCCATCCATCCATCCATGCATCCATCCATCCATCCATGCATCCATCCATGCATCCACCCATCCATTCACCCATCCATGCATCCATCCATCAATCCTTCCATCCATGCATCCACCCATCCATCCACCAATCCATCCATCCATGCATCCACCCATCCATCAATCCATGCATCCACCCATCCATCAATCCATTCATCCACCCACCCACCCATCCATCCACCCATTCATCCATCAATCCATTCATCCACCCACCCACCCATCCATCCATCAGTCTATCCATCCATCAATCCATCCACCCTTTCACCCATCCATCCGTCCGTCCATCCATCCATCCATCCATCCATCCCTCCCTCAGCAGAGGAAAATGGGTCTGAGTTTAGCATTGTTCCTGAGATTAGAGAAACAGGACCAAACCAGATTGAGACTGACTGTTGGTAAACACAATTTAACCTTCCCCTTGGCATAAATGTAATATGATCCAAAGTTTTTTTTGCAAAGTTTATCTCTGTGTGTCCACGCCAGGCTGGGAGCCCTTCATCGAGCCCTGGCCCTGCTTCCTTTCGTGGCAGCAGCAGGCCGCCGGCCGTCTCCACCCTCCACGTCTTAAGATGGGAATTCGAGCTAAGCAGAGACTGGACATCAACATCACTTCTGTCCTGCTGGGTAAGTAAGGAGGAAACCACCTTCTGTTATATGAACCATGCGTACAGCTCTGAGAACAGTGTTTGAGATTGGGATCGCTTTGTGCTGGTTTTCAGTTACAGTCATAAACATATCAGACATGTGGCTCTTGTGTTCGTTTGGCTTTTTCAGAACAATACAACACCACCAAGAGCTCCTGGATAGCTGACTACTGTAACGAGGAGGACCAGGCCCCCCAGACTTCACCCCCTATGCCCTGGATTGGCTCCTCAGTTGACCCACCCAGTTTTGGACAGAGTAAGTTCCAGCAAAACTGTAGCCACTAATAAATCACTGTGACCTGCAGAACCTCCTTTTGAAAATTTTCCATAATTAAAGGACCCTGAAAACACAGCCAGATAGTAAGGTGACTGCTTCAAATGTCTCATGTCAGCAGTACAGTGCTAACATGACATTTCCAGTCTTGTAACTTTGTAAAGCCGAATGAACACTTAAGTTGTGTGTTGTCGAGCAGTACTAGCTCAGAACACCTGTCGTCCTCTCAGACGCTGGTGTAGAACCTGGTCGAGCTTTGCTTGGTTACTTGGCTGAACATATTTATCCTGTGAGACGTGGATGATAAGCTAAAGCTCTTATCACAAAGATCAGTCAGGTCATCCACAGCTGCCAGATTTTTCTGGTCCTTCAGCTGAGTAAGGAAGGAATGAAACTCTGGGATGTTGGTTGGGAGATGATTTATGAACTGCACTATTCATAAAGATGTTGATTTTCAGTGCAGTGCCGATGTGCCAGCACAGTCCGTTTTAAAGATGACTCTAACCCTCTTGTGTGTTCCCTCTGCATGTGTCTCTGTTATAACTGTCTGTCTCTACTATCAGGTGCACCTCTTGCTCACCTTAGAACTAGAAGCACAGCCAGCTTGAGTTGCCTCGAGCAGCAGATTCACTCCAGAGGTACAGTTCAGAGTTAAGCCACCCAGCCAGTGTCCTCAGTAGCATCAGCATCAAAGCTTCCTTTCAGGGATTTTTGACCATCAGAGAACTGGTTAGGTTCTGGTTCACATACCTGTTCTTTACAGGAACCACACAACCCCTGCATTTCTCTGCATACTGTTTGTTCTTCTGATTAAAGTCTTCAGTCTTCTGTTAAAATTCAGCTTCACAGGTTTAGTGCATGTACTAAACTTCATGAACCAGCATCTGGTTCATGCTAAGAACCTGTGTGTGGTGAGCAATGAGAACCAAACCACTTCTCTGTTAGATAAGCCTCAGTTCACCCATCTGCCCATCCATCCGTGTTCTTAACTGCTTGTCCAGTTCAGGGTCACGGGGGGGGTGGGGGGGTGGGGGGTGGCTTGAGCCTATTGCAGTCGTAGGGCGAGAGGCAGGGTGCACTTTGGACAGGTCGCCAGCCTATCACAGGGCTAACACAGAGAGACAGGTCCACATTCGCACCTGCAGTCACCAGTTAAGCTAAGATGCATGTGTTCAGACTGTGGGAGAAAGCTGGAGTACCCAAAGAGAACCCACACATGCACACAGAAAGAACCCAGCTGGCCCGTGGGTTTGAACCTGCTAACCACTGCCCCGCTGTGCTGCCCCACTTCAGTGGTATGAATACAGTAACGGAACATACGTTTGTTGCATGCTTCCTCATTATGCTAGGTTCAGTCAGTTGTGTAAAAAGCAGCTCCTTCCTAGCACCAAGTCGATCGTACTTTATCAAGTTTAGTTAATATCTGCATTGAAGCTGACCGACAGCAGACACGACAAATAAAAAAGTCAGAACGCAGCTTTGGTGGTTCGAGTCCACCTACATGTTCTCTATCATTCTCATTTCTGCTCGTGTCTGCTGCTGCAGCACAAAGTCATGATAATGGCATATTTTCAGCCTCTGAGTGAGTGCTGTGACGATTCCAGATCAAATACACTGACTGTGGTTCTGGAGGATTTGCTAAAAGCAGACCTGGATGGAAAAATAAAAACATGCATTCTTTTTGGCACTTGATCATTTTTAAAGCACTCGTACACAATAACTCTGTAACAAGACTAAAAGAATCAAAACATGCATACAAGAAATGAAAATAGAAATAACTAATGGCAAAAAATCTGTCTTTTCAAAATGATAATTTCATGTGTGTGAAACACATTATGCACATATATGTGATCACCTCTCAGCCAAAATGTCCACATTTACAGCTCATAAACCCAGAGAGCAAAATAAGGCATGCTTCCTGTGTTAAATTTAGCAGAGCTGCCTGCTACGAACCTCAGGAACTCAGATTTGATTCATTACATTTTCTCCTCACTCGGAGAAACAAGCGATGGAGCAGATGGAGCAGATGAAATGCTCATTGGTGCCGAGTGATCGCAGTCTGTGAGCCATTTATCAATTAGATGGTGATTAATTGCAGACCTTCGCCAGTCTGTCTGAGATTAATTGCAGCCAGTCTGAGTTGGACCGTTGCATGACCAGTTCAGCACTTGCTGTCGCTCCCACAGAGCAAAAAAAAAAAATCTTTTGACAATCTTCCAGAAATGGGCTATAGTTTAGTCAGTTTAAAGGGTATGAGCCAGTAGGTATATAGGGCTGTGCAAAAGTCTCGAGCCACCTTTCATTTCATTCCAAGGAGACAGATACTCTTGGGATTTCTTTAACAGTTTAGCTCTACAGGCTTTCTGAAGGTCTTTCAGTGTTTTTCTTTTTTCACTCATTTTCAGTGCAGTCCTTGTATCTGACCATTTTCAGAGGGATCTTTGGCTTTTTGTTTGTTTGTTGGGCCCGTGTGACACTGAGCTATGAATCCACATAACAGACAGCTTAGCAAAGAACCCTTTTAAATTGAATCTCTGGACATTACTGGCAGCCTGTCGCATGAGCACATCGTTTGTTGGAGGGCAAAAGAAGAAGCAGCAGCAGATAGAGTATCCGAAAGTCGTGTCTTTAAGAAGCAGGAAAAACTCCAGCAAAGACCTGACAGATGCATCTGGGTGTTCAGTTGATCCAGCTACTGTTTGCTGAAAGCTCATCAGAAATGGTCTCAGTAGAAGGGCGGCTGCCAAGAGGAACAGAACCAGGAGGAGAGAAAATGCTGAGTTATGCCAAATTACACAAGGACTGGACTGAAAATGAGTTACAGTGGGTCTTACGGCGAGATAATTCCAAATTTGACATTCCTGGTCCAGCTCATCTTCAGTATTTGCAGAGAAGGTCAGGAGAGGTCCACCAGTGAGTGTCTGCAGCCATCTGTGAAACAGGGTGGGGGCTACATCATGGTTCAGACTGCATTTCAGCCACTGGTGTTGGAGATCTTGTCAAAACTGAAGGAATTATGAACACAGAAAAGTGCTGTCAGGTTTTAATCCACCATGCAAAACCATCCGGAAACCATCTGACCTTCAACAGCTTCGTGTTTCAGCATGACAACGATCCCAACACACCGTCAATGCAGTAACAGTGTATCTGGGTGGAAACACACACAGTGGAACACTATTGGATTGGAATATCCTTTTAGAAGCCTGGAGAACTGTGCCTAAAGACGACTTAAAGACATTAGAAGGCAGCTGCCTCAGAGTTCAGCCCCAAATATAAGCTTGTTGTACACATTCTGTTTTTGTCGTAGATGCTATATCTCCGTGTGTGTTTGCACATGCTTCAGTAGATTGCTGCACCTGGGTGGCTCAAGACTTTTGCACTGTACTGTACTGTACAGAATTGCAGAATAGCTGCTGAAATGGAACAGTACTGCCTGTATGCAGTGCAGTGCTGCATAATGCTGACTGCAGATGTGACTAGTGATGACTACAGTTTAAAAACAGATTTCATTATCATCATAACCTGTTCTCTGTTCCCCTCCCCTTCCAAAATCATTTTTCCTGAGCAGCATAACTCCATCACATGCAGCTGTGAATCCATTGTTAGAATTCTGGAGCCCAGGTTATCCTGAATGCATGGTGACAGTGCCAGTACCACATGTTAGGGGGGGGGGAAATACATAAATACAAACAAATACTGTATACTGCATGCAGTGCATGCTCTTACTTTCCAGTAATGTATTTAGCAAACTAGTAATGAGCTTACAGTGAAGCCTGCCTGCACCTCCATCTGATTAGCTGTGATGCTACTCTGCTACATGTGCTACAGACAGTACTGAAAGGATTTGAAGTAATGGCGTAGTTGTCATTGTGCAATTGTGATAAACCATTTCTGAGTAAGCTGTAGCATAATTCTCAGTATTATGTTTTATATACTGTATATAATGATGGAAAAGGCCAAACCCACTCTTTAACTGGATTTTTAATTCTCTTTCTTTCAGATGTAAAGCTGTCTAAGAAGAGGCAGCCCTTTGTGCCCTACGCTCTACGTAACCATACGGGATGCACCATGTGGTTTGCCACTCTGACTACAACCCCCACCAGGTAGGTGTAGCCATGACCATCTTTTTGTATGCAAGCTGCAGAAACACCATATTTGACAAACAAATATCTCAGGATCCACACTGAAGGTACTCTGACTTGTGCATTCAGGAGCGTTCAGGGATATTCAGGAGCATTCAAGAGCATTCAGGGGCGTTCAGGAGCATTTGGGAGTGTTCAGAGGTATTCAGGAGCATTCAAGAGCATTCAGGAGCATTCAGGGGTATTCAGGAGCATTCAAGAGCATTCAGGGGCGTTCAGGAGCATTTGGGAGTGTTCAGAGGTATTCAGGAGCATTCAGGAGCATTCAGGGGTATTCAGGAGCATTTGGGAGTGTTCAGAGGTATTCAGGAGCATTCAAGAGCATTTAGGAGCATTCAGGGGTATTCAGGAGCATTCAGGGGTATTCAGGAGCATTCAAGAGCATTCAGGGGCGTTCAGGAGCATTTGGGAGTGTTCAGGAGCATTCAGGAGCATTCAGGGGTATTCAGGAGTGTTCAGGGGTGTTCAGGAGCGTTCGGAAGCGTTCGGGAGCGTTCGGGAGCGTTCAGGAGCATTCCGGGGTGTTCAGGAGCATTCGGGAGCGTTCAGGGGCGTTCAGGAGCATTTGGGAGTGTTCAGGAGCATTCAGGAGCGTTCAGGGGTGTTCAGGAGTGTTCGGAAGCGTTCGGGAGCGTTCAGGAGCATTCAGGGGTGTTCAGGAGCATTCGGGAGCGTTCAGGGGCATTCAGGGGTATTCAGGAGCATTCAGGGGTATTCAGGAGTGTTCAGGGGTGTTCAGGAGCGTTCGGAAGCGTTCGGGAGCGTTCAGGAGCATTCAGGGGTGTTGAGGAGCATTCGGGAGCGTTCAGGGGCATTCAGGGGTATTCAGGAGCATTCAGGGGTATTCAGGAGCATTCAGGGGTATTCAGGGGTGTTCAGGAGCATTCGGGAGCGTTCAGGGGTATTCAGGGGGTGAAGTATTTGATTTTAGGGATGTGAAAAATGACTGCTGCAACAAAAGTGATTAAGCTGGTCATTTCCAGTTAATGTCTCAAGTTAATGCAGTGTCCATGTTTCCCACAGGGTGGCACTGTCTCACAGCAGTAGTGCAGATTCCATTTCAGACGTCCATGGTCCAGGATCTGATGACAGCCACAATGTGAGCCAGTGGAGAGAGGTGCTGCCTGGGGAGGAGATTCCTTTTGAGTTTGAGGCCCATGAGAAACTGCGTCACCGGTACGATTCTGCTTCACTTAATAATCAGTGAATAAGCACCTGTTGACTGTCTTTAAATCTGTTATTACTGATGTGATGACGTGTGATAATACAGCAAAAATACAGCAACTTAACTGCGCTCTTGAATTGCTGTCTGGCATTGGAGTGGCTGTTAAGTATAGATGGCTCTGCTTTGATCAAAGGATGATCTGCACGAGGAATCTGTATGATATTTTGATGGCATAAGCCTTCAGTATTCATATCACATTTGCTTTTTTAATTATATCTGTTTCTTCTTGTGGGCAACATGGCTGTAGGTTCAAATCCACCTCGGCCGGGGGGAGTTGTGTGGAGTTTGCATGTTCTCTCCGGGTACTCCAGTTTCCTCCCACACTCCAAAGACATACAGTTAGTGGGGTTAGGTTAACTGGTGATTCCAAGTTGCCCATAGGTGTGAATGGTTGTCTGTCTCTCTGTGTTAGCCCTGTGACAGTCTGGTGACCTGTCCAGGTGAAGCCAGCTGGGATAGGCTCCAGCCCCCTGAGGAGGATAAGCGGAAGAGATGGATGGATGTTCTTCTTGTTGTTTATCCTTTGGTGTGTGATAGAGATCACAGGGATTTATAGATCTATTTGTGTCTATTGGTGTAGTCCAAAGACATTCAGTTAGTGGGTTAGGTTAACTGGTCACTCTAAATTGCCCACAGGTGTGAATGTGAGTGTGTCTGTCTCTCTGTGTTAGCCCTGCGGCAGGCTGGTGACCTGTACAGGGTGTACCCTCCCTCTCACCCCGCGACCCTGAACAGGATAAGTGGAAGAGAATGAATGGATGGATGAATATATGATGGCCTCTCCCGATGCCAGTCTGGTGTGGCCACCTCCATTCCATCTGGTTTCACAGAGGCTTCCATGTTCCTATAGCCAAGGTAAAGAAACCTGGAATGTCAGAGCCAGTTACCAGCGAGATGAAAAGAGATGGCATTAAGGTCCTAGGCCTCTGTGAAATATAGTGTATCTAAATAGAGGAACATCCTGAGAGAATAATAATTTTGGAATTGTGTGCACCATCACACTGTATATAGACGAGACACGATAACTGAGTACATTAGAAGAAAAAAAGCAACCATGGCTGAGGTAAACACTAGGAGACCATCTCCAACCAGCCTGATGTTCTCCTGAGCACAGCTGCTCACATTATTAACTCCATGGAGCTAAACACCCTCACTCTGTGTCACTGCCTCTTCCACTGTAGACACACTCACGAGCTGAAGCTGCACCAGCTGCTGGTTCGTGTGTGTGGATGGGAGCAAGTCAAGCCGGTATCTGTGGACAAAGTGGGCATTTTCTTTCGTTATGCAGCTCCAGACAGGAGCAACTCCTCCAACACTGTGAGCACAACTCTAAAACAACATTCCTCTTGGTGGTGTTGAAGTTTTCTGCCTTCTTGGACCATTTTTGATCATAAACATTTCCCCACAGGTTGGCAGCCCTATCAGCAGGACCAACATTATCCACCCACATGTTTACGTGAGTCCGCCAAGTCTTGTTTCCAGATTTCTGACCAGCAGAGAAAGCAAAAGAGTCCGAGGCCACAGTAGCAGCTTGGTGCTTCTCACCCAGCCGGAATCAAACGATTGGCTACAAATAACAACCCAGTATAATGCATGAAGAAGGCAGCGTCTGTATTACAGTAGTTACAATGTCTCAAGACCACAAGCAAGCGTGGAGGAAGAGCCGAGCTGGGTTTAACAGGACTGAGCAGCGTTTCCTCTGAAGGAAGAATATCCCGTTTGTGTTCTTCGATCTTTCTAAACGTACTTCAGGAAGTAAGAACGAGATCAGGGCAGCCTGCTGTTCGTGAATAACTCAGTATTATACTGCAGTATATTTCTAAGTAATGTCTCTTTCTCCTGATGCTTTCTTTAAAGACGTAACACATTTTGGGGTCAGCCTGAAAGAATTTAGATGTGAAATGCAAATATGGGGTCAAAGGTCACGGTATTTGCATGCAAACTATAATGTGATATTTAGAATCCCCATGTGTTGCCAATACAAACAGTGTCAGTAGGAAACATAGTTTAATAAATCGAGCGTTATTATCATTTTGACCTTCAGATCAATCGACAGCGTTTTATCAGAATTCATTCAAAACTTTTGGAGTGGTTGTGTTTGCAGACAGTGACACACACACTACCCAAAACACGAGCTCCTCTGCAGACAGAACGATACATCCAGTCAAGTCATCAGTCACTGTGCGTTTGGTTTTGGATGTTCTGCTAGGACCAAAATAATGGCAAAACAAAAGCCCAGAAAATAAAGTGATCGGATTTGGAGAATAACAACCGCTGAAGGTCAAAGCATTCAGGAGCCAGCATGGAGGTTTGGACTCTCAGCCTTCACCAAATGATTGCTGCCAGTCTTTTAGGTTCTGTCAGATAATTAAAGCCAGCTGAAGTTTCCTGGCTGCAGTTCTGTCAGCTGATCTGATCCAGTTTGCTGCTCCTCGGTCACTTATATTGGAAACTTGGCACAGACACTCGCTGGGTAAGGTGCTACGAAACGGGGAGCTGGATTTTTTTAATGGATTTCTGAAATGTTCCAGGAATGCTGCACGTTGATCTTAATCCCGACTCCTCTCTTATTCCCAGTCAAGCTCTTTGGAAATTTGGTGTTTGGAATATTCAGTGTGCAGAGCTCTACAAAATGCTTCAGACAATTTTTTATTTTCAGTTTTTTCAGTTTTTGACTTCAGTATCTACTCCCCCCTCATTTTATTGGCCAATTCTTCTGAAGCTTGGTCTGTATTATATTATATTAGGCAAACGTCTAGATCAGCCAGTCCTTACTTTGAAAATTGTATTCAGAAAACATAAACAGGCTGTTGGCTATGAATTGCTAATGTCTAAAGTGCTGATTCCAGTATTTTCACTGATGCTTATCTTCAGGAGCTTCTCCTCCCCTATCATCAGCTCAGTGATGGTTTATCTCATGTTGGCCAGCAGCTCTCTCGTTTTATATAGTAATACACTTTTATAAACTACATCTCATATTTATGTTAGGACCGCTTTAAAGTGGATTCATTGTGATTTGGAAATGTAGGTGAATGAAGTTTGTTCTCCGATTTTCCTGATGGTGTTTTCTTTGTGGACCCCTTTGGCCCCTCAGTTCTCAGCCCTGCCTCCTGTGAGAGTGGTCTTCTCCATCACAATGGAGGGCAGTGCCAGGAAGGTCATCACTGTCCGCTCTGCCCTCATGGTCAAGAACCGGCTTGATGTTCCTATGGAGGTCAGACTGGATAGCCCCTCGGCGCCTGACAGTAAGACCCTGCTCCGCTTAACTCGTTTCCACTGTGAGGCCCATTTATCCCATCAGCCTACCAAACCAACGTCTTCCACTTCACCTATTCTTTATTCATTATTATATATATATATATGTATATATATATTTGAGCTTATTTTGTGTTGTTTTATTTTCTTGTCTTCTTGACGTCTTTTATTTTATATATATATTTCACTTGCTGATGATCCTGTTATTTCATTTCCTTTTGTGTGTGTGTTTTGACAGAACCAGTGGTGTTGCCTCCCGTCCTGCCCGGCCAGGCTTTCGCCGTCCCTCTTCACCTGACGTCCTGGCGGCTGCAGGCTCGGCCCAAAGGCATGGGCTTGTTCTTCTGCAAGGTCCCCATCCACTGGACCAGCGTGGAGCGGCCTGGAGAGATCAGCAGCAGTAAGAGGGAGTGTCAGTCAGCAGACTTTGATGACAGCGCCAAGCGTAACTTCAGGTAGATGAACTCAGTCAGACGTTTTTGTCCTTGCTTCTCGTCTCGCCTGAATCAGATACCATTCCCCTCGTTCCTCTTGTAGATTTTGTGTGGTCATCAAAAAGGAGAATTATCCAGACCAGCAGCCTGCCAATAGGCACGTTTCTGGCAGTACAAAGCAAATCTATAGACAGCCAGGCCACACCATCTACCTGCTGCCTACCATGGTGCTGGCCAATTTGCTACCGTGCGACATCACCTACTACATTAAAGGAATGTCCATTAAAGGCTCACTGAAGCCGGGAAAAGAGGCCGTGCTCCACGCTGCTGACACCTCACAGAACATGGAGCTAGGTGAGCGTTAGCGAAACATCAGCTGGTGTTTGTTGTCAGTCGTGGTGCTGATGATGTGCCTCCTTTAGGAGTCCTGCTGGAGAGCTTCCCTGTGTGCAAAGAGCTGCTGATTCCTCCTGGAACTCAGAACTACGTCGTACGCATGAGGCTGTATGACACCAACAAACGTCTGCTTTGTCTCACCATCCGCATCGTCCTACGAGCACAGGGCGCGTTAAAAATCTTGATTTCTGCCCCCTACTGGCTCATCAACAAGACTGGTACTGCTTCCTTTCACACTGATTTTAAAAGAAGATGCTTTGCAGGAAGCCTCTGTTTTACTTTTATTTTAAAGCCACTTTCATCCCTCAGGTCTGCCATTAATCTTCCGTCAGGATAATACCAAGACCGATGCAGCGGGCCAGTTTGAGGAACATGAGCTGGCCCGAAGCCTCAGCCCGTTACTCTTCTGCTACACTGACAAGGAGCAGCCCGCTATGTAAGTGTGTCATAAACAACGGTGAGCCCACACTGGGCCTCACGCTCTCCCCCAGCTGTAGAATTTTATTCCTCCATCCTCTCTCATGTTTCCCCATCTGTGATGATCCCAGGTGTACAATGCGAATTGGAAAAGGGATCCACCCGGATGGAATTCCTGGCTGGTGCCAAGGCTTCTCCCTGGATGGAGGAAGTGGAGTCAGGGCAGTAAAAGTGATCCAGCATGGAAACAGGCCTGGCCTCATCTACAACATAGGCAAGTTGATGAATTCACCAGCGGTGCCAGCTGATCGATCATGTCTGATTTACAGTAAGGAAAGGGTTCGATTGAATTTACTGAAGAAAACCGGAAAACTTCAGGCTCAGATATTAAGATAGGATCCATTTATTTCCTCTACAGTTTTTACGATTATGTCTATAGACACATTCTTCATATTTTTTTATATTTTTACACCAGGACACATTATGTGATCAGGGGTGGGGGGTGGGTAGGTGGCATCCAATCAATAATGCGAGAACCGTTCAGCCTCACCAATGATGACCAAAACAAGGTTGGGAGTGTATATGGGGTCACTGGAGTCAAGGTCAAGCGTTAAATCTTTTTTTCATGTCCACTTCATATCGGGAAAACGTTTTTGTATGATTATTCTCCATGTTAAGACATTATGCAGAGATCAACTCCTGGAGGTCAAGGTCCCATGATTATAAAGTCTTTGTTTTTCCTGTGACAGTGAACGGGGTGGGTACAGTCAGAGGGGCGGTGCTTGTGTTAGATTTATCATGTTAGTGAGGACTGCAGCAGCTGCTCAGGATGTGTTCATAACCTCTCTGGATGATTAACAAGGCCAAATGTTCTCCTGTATGGTTACATTTTTGAGTGTTGATATCTGTTCTTTCACTTTCCTGAATATGATTCTGTTGTTCGACTGATGCACGTGAAAGCTTTCTCCTCTCACTGCCACCAAAACTAACGAGCGGTTGTTACCTGCTCACAGGTATCAGTGTGCGCAAAGGAAAAGGACGCTATAGAGACACCCACATAGTAACCTTTGCCCCACGCTACCTGCTGGACAACCGCTCCACACACAAACTGGCCTTCGCTCAGAGAGAATTTGCCAGAGGGAAGGTGAGAGAAAAAACTTCCTTCATTTTTTAGTTATGTTGCACAGGTGTCTTAGACTAAGGGGTGAATGCAGGGGTGGCAGCTGAGGTTAAGGCAGGGATCTGTGTTGCTGCTCCTCATTCCCGGTCTGTATCTCTACTCTAACCTCTAAAGATACCGTCCTCTCTCCTGGTTGGTAATTAAGTGAACAGTGAAATAAGTGATTCCAATGAGCCAGTATCAACATAACAACAAATGTTCATAAACACGTGTCCTAGGGAACGGCCAACCCGGACGGTTACATCTCCACCCTCCCAGGCTCCAGCGTTGTCTTCCACTGGCCCCGGAATGACTATGACCAACTGCTGTGTGTGCGCTTCATGGACATCCCCAACTGCACGTGGTCCGGAGGCTTTGAGGTTAACAAACCCAAGTCCTTTCATGTCAATATGAGGTAAGCTACCCACTGTATCCATGTACAGAAGCAATAATGAATCTGTTAGCACAGAGCCTCCTGGCATCATGTTTCCCCCTCAGCAGCCATCTTGGCAACATTTCCAGTTTGAAGCATGAATATTACAGCTTTAATTTCCATTAATTATAGCATGGCCTGTAAAAACAAAGGTCATCTGTGAAGTCACAGTTTCAGGACAAAGTTCCTCCTTTTTTATCTTTCACAGGTTTCTTTGATTCACCGCAGCAGCATCTTCATAACACAGTGCAATTTTAACAACAGTTCTTTCTTCCTTAAGGGATTAAATGTATTGTTGACCTTCTTTACCCTGAGAGTTACTGTTTGGAAGTGTATTTTAGGTTATTGGGCATTAGCTGTGCTGGTCCTGCCCACTGATTTTGACAGCCCTGCTTCATGACTTATGGTGTTCCACTGTGTGTTTTTCTATCCAAGTGTGCCTTTACTGCACTGGCAGTGTGTTTGGGATTCATTGTCGTGCTGAAAAATGAAGCCATTGCCGATCCAATGCTTTCCAGATGGTTCTGCGTGTTGACGAGATTTTTCTGCGTTATTAATTCCATCGGTTTGGACAAAAGCAGTCTGAGCCTCGACGGAGCCGCCAGCGTGTTTCACAGATGGCTGTAAACACTAACCCTCCTCACTCTTCGCTCTCCAGCCGGACATACTGTTGACCGCTTGAACCAGAAATGTCAAATTTGGTTCCTTCCTCCAGGAGACCCGATCCGGCTGATTTTCAGTCCGGTTCTTGTGTAATGTGGCTCAGCCTTTCTCCCTTCATTAGGAACGGCTTCCTGTCAGCCGCCCTTCCACTGACACCGTTTCTGATGAGGCCTCGGTGAACAGTAGATGGATCGAGGACACGCTACACACGATGCTGACATATGCCAAGTTTTCATCTAAAAGCTCTTTGGGAATCACCTCGTTTTTTTACCTTTCAACGCTAAAGAAATGGGTTCAAACGATACATTGTTGATACATTTTTGCGACATGTTGCTAGTAACAAAGAGCCTAAAGATACAATTAAAAATTGGTTCTTTGCCAAATTGTCTGTTGTGTAGACACAAAACTGCTTCATCCCACAAGGTACGCTCTTATACATGTCTCATTCACACAAGTGCTTTCTATCTAACATTCACTCCGATGGACACACCGGGACCAACTCGGGGTTCAGCGCCTTGCCCAAGGATACTTTTGGCATGCAGACCGGAGCAGCCAGGCATCGAACCAACAACTTTCCAATTAGCAGATGAGCTGCTCTACCTCCTGAGCCACAGCCACATGGAGAAATGGTCAGGTGCATGAAGTGGACTGAAAATAAGAGAAACAGAATAACTGACATATACGGTCATGGTAAAAGAATTCTATGGTTTTACGTGTCAGGATGGGGTAAGAATGATCTCGTCCACATTTTAAAATTGTTTAAATATGACCTCAGATGACCTACAGAACATAACATGGCAGCTTATTGTCTGGCAGAGCATACTTTAATTTTGTCCAACAGGCTCACAAAAACGATGGATATTTCACGCATTTTTGTTATTACATGTTTGTTTTCAGAACTGTGTTACGTCACCACAATAATCGACCACTGGGCGTGGCCATGCTGGTTCACAGTGTGCGTGTGCGACCTTGCGGTTCTCCCGTTCGTGGCGGTCTGCTGGTCTGGAGCATTCATATGTGTGTTAACACAATGCCAGCGAGCAGACACATCAGCGGTGATCTTAGAAAAGCAGTTGTTGCTGCCCGTCGTTCTCGGAATGGTTGTAGGGTCATTTCCAAATAACTTCAAGTCCATAATTCCACAGTGAGAAAGACGATTCCCAAGTGGAAACTTTGAAGACAGCTCCTGATCGTCCAGGACTGGACTTCTGGACTGGACTGGGATTCTTTTTTTTTTCTTTTTGTTTTAATGTATGTATTTGTATTCATTTGTTTTTATTTGGCTCTTGCTTTGAAAGGGACACACTGGGGAATTGTTTCTTCCTGCGGACAGAGATCACCCTGAAGGGAGCCACTTACCAGATCTCCTTTACTGATACTGACCAGCTGCCTCCACCTTTCCGCATCGACAACACCTCTGAGGTGAGTCCAGTTCTTGGTAACATGAGCTGTTACTGTGTAAACAAAGCCTGTATCCGAATCGCTGATCTCGCTCTTTGAACTCTTATTAAACATGTGCATGCTTACAGTTTCTTCTCACAGACATTCATGAGCTTTGACTCTGTTGGACACACTGCGAGTGTGACAGAAGGATCAGAGACCCTTCAGATCCCATCGTCTTTCACCCACACCTCCACAGTATAATGATCGGATGGAAATGAACAACATTTTGGCCTCAGAGTGTGGGGAGAATGGAGGTCCTGTCAGTTACTTACCCCAGGTGGCAGGTGATTGGTTAGAGTCACATGGTAATTGACTTCTGGAGCACACTCTGACAGCGCGTCGCTGTAGGCTTTGGGAGGACTGCCATTTCTTTCATGGGATCTTGATTTCATCTTCTTTGCCTCTTCCTCCAGTTCTGAGCAGTTTCTACTCTTGGCATGAGAACTGCCCCTCAGTATGCTGTGTTTTAAATGTGTTGGCTGGTTGCTGTTCCAGTAGGACAGTACTGCAGTCCATGGGTGTCCTGTAGATTGAGGTGTGGGTGTTTAGAGAAACAAAAAACTCAGTTTTTGATGAATTTCAAAAAAGAACATAGTGTGAAACATTTTGAATTCTGAATGGATTCTCATTTGTGAATCTAACTTCTTCCTCCCGGTGTGCCATGATAAGGTTGGATATGCTTCACAAATATTCACTCACACACACACACACACACGCATTGATAAAAGCACTCCCTCACACACACTCACACTCTGACGGATGCATCAGAGGCAACTCGGGAGTTGAGTATCTTGCCTGAGGATACTTTGACACATGGACTGGAGCAGCCAGGGAATTGACCCACTCCACCTCCAGAACCACAGCCGCCCCCACGGGAATGGACAGCGTACCGGAGACAGTGGGTCTTGATGGGGGACTGTTTCCGTCTCTTTGTTTCCTCCACATGCAGAAGCATCTTGGTTGGCTTTGTGATGTCTTGCACGTCTTCACCAAAGTAGACATAAAGTAGAATCAGTAGAATAAACTCCTTTGTTTACATTGTTTCAGGTGCCCATTCAGTTCTGGCAGCACGGTGTAGTCGACATGCGGCTGCACACTGAAGTGAAGCCAGGCTCCGTGCTGGACTACGCCTGCGATGAGCCTACGCTGCCCCCGTACCTCATACTCACGGTGAAGGGAGCAGGATCCTCCGAGGTCACGGCCGACATGAATTTCTTTCGAGAATACAACAAACTCTACTATGAGAACTTCATCTACATCGCAGCCACACACACGTTCTCACAGTATGGCCCACGTAACTAAAATCTGTCACTTTCTTTCAGTTTTCCTGTTTTTAAAAGTTAAAGCATTCACTGTGTATTTGCAGGAATGCTGAGAGGAGACCTGTTGGGAAGAAGTGTTTGGTGAGCTGTGCTGAGCTGGTTCTAGATGTGGACACAAAGACTCAGAGGGTCATCCTGAGGAAGAAGGTAGTGTATTTATGTCAGATTATACTTCCTGTTTAAAGGAAAAGCACAAAGCTTTTGCAACCCTGTTTCCAAAGAGGTTTGTTTAAAATGTTGTGTAAAATATAAAATAACCGAATGCACTGATTTAAGCCTGTACATAATTAATTTATTAGTTATGACCTTTATTCAACCAGGAAGTCCCTTTGAGATCTTTTACGAGGGAGACCTTTCCAAAGTGGCAGCTCTATAAACTCAAAGGATCTCACATCAGGTCTCCCTTTATTTTTGTGTAGGCTCAAAACATTTGGGTTTGACATCGGACAGTGAATATGAGACAAAAACTTCTCAGCTTTGATTTGCAGGTATTTACACCTGGATCTGATACTCCACCTTTGGTCTGAAGCCATGCGCTTTTCTAAACTGCAGATTTTTTTGATGTCAAACTCAAATGTTTTCAGCCTGCAGCAAAAATAAAGGGTTTGGCCTCGCTGCTGTGATACCTTTGGAAGCCAGACACTGGCAGATATTCTGGCTAGAAGCCCGTCTTCACTCTCGTCAAAATACAAGAGACAGTGCTGGATTTCCTTGAAACTTTGATTCAAAAACATAAACACAGGCTGTTGACTATAAATTGCTAATACTACCCAGTCATGTGTAAAGTGCTGATGCCAACATGTGACCCACCTGCCACTGGGACACAAACTTCAATACAAGAGCAGAAAATTTAGGTCAGAGCAACGAGCACTATCACAAACTAACCACCTCCTGTTACCAGTTTGAATTCACTTCATATAAATATGTAACTATGCATACTCGTGAGTGATTTTAAAAAAGAGTTTCCATTACTGGGGCACCCCTGCAGTACCTTCGCAGCCCACCAGGAGGCCGTGGTATATAAAGTGTTTATTGTTTGCAGTAAAGTTGTGCATCCACTGATTGTTGTGCAGGAGCCGGGGAAGCGCTCCCAGCTGTGGAGGATGACCGGGACTGGCATGCTTTGTCACGAAGGCTCGTCTCCACCGCAGAGCAAGCCAGCGCAGCCACGCCCGCTGGACTCCTCTCTCGTACTGGACATCGCTGGCCTTGCAGCTGTCAGTGACAACAGGTTCGTTCTCTGCAGCTCAAGACGACAGAATTCTCTCCTGGGAGTAATTTTCCATCTCTTCGTGGCCTCCGAACTGTAGATATATGTTGGAAGGCTGGGTGTAAGAGGCATTTCTCTCCTCTTTGTCTGTCCCAGTTTTGAGCCACTGATGCTGAGGAGGCCCGACTCCCGGCGCAGCACCACCCAGACTTGGTACTTCAGCTCAGGCATGCTGACGTGTGGCCTTCCCCGACTGGTAGTTCAGGTAGGTGCACCACCATGCTCCTGAGACTTCTGTTTCTATTTTCATGATTTTCTTCAGTTTTACGCTAACATATGGCCGGTACCGTTCAGGTGAAAGGTGGGGTTGCAGGCCTGTATGATGGAGCAGAGGTGGTGCTGGGACCAGATTCTGGGCTTCTGGAGCCTAGTCCCGAGCAGCAGTTCATCAATCAGAAGATGAGACCTGGTTCTGGGGTGCTGTCGGTGCAGGTGCTGCCAGATGGACCCACACGTGTCTTACAGGTGGGAAAATAAAGGAAAGACTTTAAAACAGCTCTGAGAGGATAAAGGAAAAATACAGGAATTACCAACTCTTTCGTCTTGGTGGCCTTTTCTCCTCTTCACAGTTATGAATAAGAAACTGCACTGTGCTACTTTTTGCTCATCTTAAAGAGTCATACCAACAGTTCTGCATATTTTAGCTGGTTCAGTGGAGACCACAACATACCAGACTGAGTTATCAGTCTTTTCTTCTCCCCACAGTTTCTCATTGGTTGAGCAGTTAACCGTACGCTATACGGCTAAAATGCAGCGGCCTGAGTTTGAGTCCAACCCGCAGCCCCTTACTGTGCACCTTCTCCCGCTCTCTCCACTCTTTCAAAACGATGTCAGACTGCAGTCTGACCACTGATGACATGTATAGCCACGTCTTCCTTCAACCACTGTCTAGGTGGCATCCAGAAGACAATGTTTGATACTGTAGATAATTGGGAAAGTTTCTGGGGAAAACCTGGTCTTGTTAGGAGAGATGGCATCCATCCCACTTTGGATGGAGCAGCTCTCATTTCTAGGAATCTGGCCAAATTTATCAACCCTCCTAAAACCTGACTACCCAGGGTTGAGACCAGGAAGCAGAGTTGCAGTCTTACACGCCTCTCTGCAGCTTCTCTCCTCCTGCCATCCCCCCAAAACCCCATCCCCATAGAGACGGTGCCTGCTCCCAGACCACCAAAAAACAAACCTAAAATCAGCAGAAAACTATTTAAGCATGAGATCGAAGCATCAATTAATGATGGGACTTCTTTGAGCAGTCTTATAAGAATGGGTTCTAACAGACATGTTTCAGTGTCATTAAGAAATGATCAGACAGAAGAGAGTTTTTTTATTATTATTATTATAAGATCTGAACTGTGATTAAAACGAGTGGGATCATTTACATTTTGACAGAATCCAATTGAGTCTAATAAAAAAATTAAATGCATATACACATTATCAGAGCTTAGAAATCAGATAAAAAGTAGAGAAAGCTGATTGAAAGTCTAATAAGCTAGAATCAAAGATTGAAGCTACTCCTCCTCCTAAATCAATATGTTAAATTATTAAATCATTCACTAACAGGGACTTGGAAGAGAGAGACCTAATGTTTTACTCTTTGGTGCAGTTGAGGATGCTGTATTATTCTTTTTTTTTGAATTTTTAAATATGAATAATTTGTTAACAGGTATTTAAACCAGCTGTCTTAGCTAATTATAGGCCAATCTCCAACCTTCCTTTTCTCTCCAAAATCCTTGAAAGAGTAGTTGTAAAACAGCTAACTGATCATCTGCAGAGGAACGGTTTATTTGAAGAGTTTCAGTCAGGTTTCAGAATTCATCACAGTACAGAAACAGCATTAGTGAAGGTTACAAACGATCTTCTTACAGCCTCTGACAGTGGACTCGTCTCTGTGCTTGTCCTGTTGGACCTCAGTGCAGCTTTGATACTGTTGATCATAACATTTTATTACAGAGATTAGAGCATGCCATAGGTATTAAAGGTACTGCACTGCAGTGGTTTGAATCATATTTATCTAATAGACTCCAATTTTTTTATGTAAATGGAGAGTCTTCTTCACACACTAAGGTTAATTATGGAGTTCCACAGGGTTCTGTGCTAGGTCCAATTTTATTTACATTATACATGCTTCCCTTAGGCAGTATTATTAGAAAGCATTGCATCAATTTTCATTGTTATGCAGATGATACTCAGCTTTATCTATCCATGAAACCAGATGATACACATCAATTAGTTAAACTGCAGGAATGTCTTAAAGACATAAAGGCCTGGATGACCTCTAATTTCCTGCTAATAAATTCAGATAAAACTGAAGTTCTTGTACAAACTTTAGCAAATATGGCTTCAGTCGTTTGTGCAGAGCATATTTCTCCCATATTGGCATCTCTTCAGGCCACTGTTTGTTGTGATTTGGTGCTATATAAATAATATTGAATTGAATTGAATTGAATCTTTTTTGGCTCCCTATTTAATCTAGAATAGAATTTAAAATCCTTCTCCTCACATACAAGGTCTTGAATAATCAGGCCCCATCTTATCTCAAAGACCTCATAGTACCATATCACCCCAATAGAGCACTTTGCTCTCAGACTGCTGGCTTACTTGTGGTTCCTAGGATACTTCAGAGTAGAATGGGAGGCAGAGCCTTCAGCTTTCAGGCCCCTCGTCTGTGGAACCAGCTCCCAGCTTGGATTCAGGAGACAGACACCCTCTATATTTTCAAGATTAGGCTTAAAACCTCCCTTTTGCTCAAGCTTACAGTTAGTTCTGCTGCTATAGGCCTAGGCAGCAGTCTTCCCCGTGATTGTGGTTGCATATACTAAAGTATAGAGTTGTGAACTGAGAGCTACACAGTATGTATACTATTTGAATAGTTATCAATGGGTGGCATGGAAGTACAGTGGTTAACACAGCAAGAAAGTCCTGGATTCAAATCCACTGGCCGGCTGGGGCCTTTGTGTGGAGCTTGCGTGTTCTCCCTGTGCATACGTGGGTTCTCTCTGGGTACTCCAGCTTTGTCCCACAGTCCAAAAACATGCACGTTAGGCTAGCTGGTGATTCTATATTGGCTGTAGGTGTAAATGTGAGAGTGAATTGTGTGAGTCGTGTTTGTGTTAGCTCTGCGATTGACGACCTGTCCAGGTACCGCACCTCTCACCCTGTGACTGCTAGGAAAGACTTATGGGTCATTACAGTCAGTGGTTTCAGATGAAAACAATTTGGGACTTTGCCCCATTGTACCAAGTGACCTATTGAGGTCACCGGAGCAAAGTTGTGAATGGGGGTTGAGGCGCCTGGGGAGGGAGGTTTGAGAACTGAAGAAGCCTTTCGGATGAGAGGTGAAACATCTTCAAGAAGCAAAAAGAAGTCCAGTCCCCCTTTTTCAAGCTTCAGAGACGTGCATGACCTGGATGACTGAGAGCCTGCACAGACTTTATTGTCATTATTCATCACATATAATAAAACTGCAGGAGCTTCTCCCATTGTGCAGTAATATAAGTAGTGAAATATATAGAAATAGAATAAGATAAAAAATAAAACACTTTATACACATCTTTTTAAGTTATATTTATACAGTTAAGGATAATATCACAGTACATAAATATACTTATAAAAAATATGAGTATGGATGCATATGGGTGATATGGGTATAGATGGATATTATCAACAGTTGCAGCAGTTTGGTAGGTACTGCACAGAGAATAAACAGAAACATTGCACAGTGTTGTAACCGTCGAGGTGGTGTTGCACATGATGGAGACATTGACAGTTGAGTGGGAGGGATCATTGAGAATGGCTGTGGACCTTCAGTAATCTCCACCAGGGAGGGCAGAGGGCAGCCGACAGTATCCTCGGCTGTGTTTAAGATCCTCTGGAGAGCATGTCTGTCTACAGCCGAGCTCCCAGCGCACCAGGCAGAGATGCAGTGCGTGATCACACTCTCGATAGTGGATTGGTAGAAGGTCACCAGCAGCCCCTGATCCAGTTTGTTCTCCCTGAGGAGCCTCAGGAAGTCTAATCTCTGCCGGGCCTTTTGTAGTTCCTCTGATATGTGAACTCCCAGGAATCTGAAGGATGGCACCGTGGGGTGTGGTCCACTCTGGTCCTTGGGAAGTCTACAATGACCTCCTTGGTTTTTGAGGTGTTGCAGCAGGTTGTTGACTAAACACCACGTGGCAGATGTTTCACCTCATTTCTGTAAGCAGCCTTGTCAATCAGAAGTGAGCTCACAACCAACAAATACCTGTATGGATGTGAGGTAGAAAGTTAGTTAGTTACTAAACACCAAAAAAAATCTACTGGAATGCTCATGAGTTGGACACCTGCTATGAATTTAGTCCACCTTGACTTCCCACCGTCTCCATTCTTCAGAAGGAGATAGAAACTGTCTGCACAAGCCAGACCAGTCCTGGAATTAACTGGATTAAAAAATTAACTGGAACCAAAATGAAAGGATTACAAAGAGGAAGCACTCGTGATGTAAAGTTACCATTGGAGGCAGTGCTCTAGTGTGGAGGCATGCATGGAAAAGGAAACGAGGGACTGATGTCCTGATGATGTTGCTGCTGATTGAAATAGGATGAAATGTGATGTGTACAGAGATGTATTTTTTGCTTAGATACAGTTCAGTGCTGCAAAGGTGATGGATGAAGTCCACAAACATGGGTGACACAATGATGCACGGTGGGCGAATTGCTCCCTGCGTGGATGCCCCTTAATGCAAAGAAATTGAATGTTCCTCTATGGCCACCTGACCTGAAGCCATCTGAGCATTTACTGGAGGCCCGGCAGAGAGTAGACTCTTTTGATGTAAAGAAAATTACAGTCCCATAATATAATATTTTTGGTAAGACCAAAGCTTAAAGTGGTGAGTCATTTTAAATAAGAGCCAGTCCCATTAATTCTAAAGTCTGTACTTCAATCATATATTTGTTTAAAGGCAAAACTGCAAAAATAATGGACTCCTTGACGAGCACTTATGGACCTCACTCCAGATGTGACCGTTTGTCCTGCTTTGCTGCAGAATGCATGTGTTCATACTCGATTAATCTGATAGCTGCTGCTTTCGCGGTGCACTAGGCTTCGGTGCTCTAATGATCTAAAACTACTTCTGAAAATATCTGCTTTTGATTGACAGTCGCTGTGACTCTCCATACTGAGTTTCTTTAAACTGAATTCTTTTGCAGATCAGTGATTTCAGTCAGAGGAGAATGATGAGGAACTCACCAAGTACAGAACAGGAGCGGAGCAAAGATGACGTGAAGATGAGAGAGCCTGAGCAGGAGCTGGAGGTACCAGTGACCTAAAATCATTTTAAATGCTCTGTATTAGATATTCAGTTCCTGTGTAGGTATTTACTTTTCAATTTGGGGATTCAGATATTCAAACAATGTGGATATGCCATCCCAGCTGCTAACATCCTTCTTACAGCAGTGATCGTCACGCTTCACTTCATCCCTTTGTTCCCAGATTAGCAGCACTGACGCTAGATTAAAGGAACTCTTCACTCCCCTTTAGCACTTTTTAACAAAAAAAAGTAGCCAGAGAAAATTCTGCACCCTCCACGTTCCTGCAGTCATGATTCTGTTTGATGAAGTTGGAGTCACACTAAAGCTGTGCACCACCATGGGAAAGAAAATCGGTAAAGTGGGATCCATGTTTCTGTGCTTCTGTTCAACGCTGAGGGTACATTGTGACTATAAACCCTTGTGAAACCCTAGGCCATGTTAGCTTGCAGCATAACCTAGAATTGTAACCACATGTTGTGATGACAGAGCCCACAGTAACTGTGACTGGCCCGTTCAGTACCATCATTTCCTCCTGTGTGTTTCTGGCTTCTTCTTTCACATCGACTAGAAGAAAATGGATCGACTCAAAGAGGGAAACTCCACGGCTAACTGGTGTTTTGGCATGGAAGCCGCGACACAAGTATAAATGCTGGCGATGGTATTAGCCACTTGCTTAGGCTACATTGTAAAACTATACATAAATTGAGCTCAGAGGTGTGATCATGTGTAATAATTATGCATTTTGTTCTGAATTGCAGAGGTTGGCAGCTTAGTTAGGCGTGAATACGTATTTAAGACAGTTTATTTTTCAAAAGTAATCAAATCAAAAACTCAGAAGTCTAACCAAAAGTGTGTGTGTGTGTGTGTGTAACTTGTTGAGGGCGTGCCCAGGTACGCAGGTATTTTGCTGAATGGAGTTTTTTCTGTGCATAAATTGTATTTTAGGTCACTGAAAACGGAGCTTCTGAAAAACATGTTGACAAGAAAAACAAAGGTTTTGTCTCGCAGTGTCAAACGTGTACCCCTTTATCTCTTTTTGACGTCAGATTGTGTGCTATGTTATTGTTTGTAGGCTTCTGATTGGTCAACATTTCCATGTAGTTACACCACCTGACATGCTCTGATCATATGCTTAATGGATGATCATATGGTTAATAAGCATCGCTATTAGTTAAACCATACAAGACCCCTGTGTCCAATATGAGCTCTGCAGTGATGAAACAGGAAAGAAACCAGAGCCTGTCCAGCTGGTTCAGAGTTAGCAGTCCATTCATTGCTGCATGGTTCAGCTGATCAGGTCCTATCTAAGAACTGTTGTGTTCCAGTTCACCTCTTTGCCGAGGCCCAGGTCCAAGGAACGGTGTCCTCCCTTTATGCTGTCTGAAGCGTTAGCGCTGTGCACCAGCTTGGTTCAGTGCTTGTAGTAAGGTTAGCTGCTGTTGCTAACTAAACTTTTCATTGGTTAGTGGTGTGTGCTCAGCTAGACAGGAATCGTGTGCAGGCTCTCGCATTGCAGTGAAAAAATCAGTGTGTCTGTTTGCAGGGCATGCAGTTAAGAGGAGAGTGTAGAGCAGGCCTCCGCCTGCTTAAAAGGTCAAAGGTCAATGCTGTGAGAAGAGCAGTGCCCCCCTCACCTCTCCACAAGTGAGACTAGAAAGAGAGAAACAATGGGGAGCTGTGCTTTTACTGACCTGTGGTGGGGCTGGTAAATCTGCTGTCAAGTTATAGATGCAGGAAGTAGCTTTCACACCTCAGGGTAAAGGTTGAGGCGATGTTCACAATACCTTTTGCAAACGGGAGCACTGGCACATGTGCGCTATGGTTGCAGCTCCTGCAGTATATCCACACTGCCAAATAGAGGCCTGGCAATAGGAACTGCAGCATTTTCAGCATTTTGCATTTCCGCGTGTATGGAGATTGTTTCTGAAATGTTTCCGTGTGAACACGCTACTTTTCGAAAACGGAAATGGCAAAACAACAGCGTTTCCACTGAAAAACGCTCTCGTGTAAACGGAGCTCACATTGCATAAATCTGTGGCCTCCTTTGTGTGTCCTACATTTATCTGTTTGCTGATAATGCTCAGGAGAAAACAGGGTCATATCACCATGTGAGATCTATGGTCGATCCAAAAAAAAAGGTTATAGCTATGAAAGACCATTTTGTACCTACACAGGAGCAGCTGTGGCTCCTAGAGTGTGGATCATCCACCTGTGTGAAGGCTGATCCCCGGCTCCTCCAGTCCACCTGTCGAAGTGACCTTGTCTGGCCCCCTAATTGCTCTTGATGTATCCACTGGAGTGTGACACAGTTAGAGGGCGTTTAAAGGCATGGAGCACTGTATGAATGTGTGTGAATGCAGCAGTCCATTCATTATTTTGACGCCAGGCTTGTCTTCATTTTCTAGAGTGAGTGACAACTGTGCAGAAATGGACTTAAAGATTGCCTTTGACTTTTTGCTGATGTTATGAGCAATATGCCCAGTCTTGAAAGTCATCAGCATGTGAAAACAGTCCACAGAAGACTATCATTTGAACAGCTGACACCCAGCAGTCATAGGTCACAGGTGCCTTTTACAGAGGCCACGTGCCACAAAAACACCTCCTCAGAAATAAGCCATGGCAGATGCTTATGTGATGGAACGGCTTGAAGCAATCACAATCACATCCTGACCCCAACTCTTTGAATGGTCAAACTCAAACATCACTGGAATTGCTCATGTCTACGTTTCAATCAGCAGCATTGATTTGATGATTTTGAGAAGACCCTCCCAGCAATCCTCAGCCTTCAAGCTTCAGCTTCACAACTTGGCTGAAAACTGGCAGGTGGGCTAGCCAAGAAAGTGCAGCCATCACCAAGAACAGCAGCTGCAGTGCTGCAAGTCAACAGTCATTATGTGACTGCCATCTATGACAGTGTACGACTCCTTGCAACAGTTCTAGATGTTGAGGATGAAGATACCCTTCATCGGGTCCTGAGGTCCATCATCGTCCTGTGCCTGTAGAGGAGTTGGACCCCAAGAATGTACATGGCCACTGTTCACAATCTGACAGTAGAAGTGAGATGACAGTACAAACAGCACGAGAATTTACCAGTGATGGCCCTGAGTGTTAAAGAGATGATTACATGAGAAAATAATTTTACACTGAAGAAATGTCAGCTAGGAGGCGTGCCTGGTGTCATAATGTAGGTATACAATATGTGTCATTTTTAACCAGCCACATGTTACTCTTATTCTCCATCACAGACATTAAATGTTGACTGGAGATTGTGATATTCAACGTGGGCATAAAATGGAGCTTCAGTATGTGTTTAAGCACTGAAAATCTCACGTAGCTCTTTTATCTGAAATGATCATTTTTTTCCCACAGTCAGGTGTCTGACTTTTGTTTTAGTTGGTTTTAGTTTTCTCATGCACACATAAAGTTCTGTCTTATAAAACTTGATGTGTTCTGCCTGTGTTGCATTTGTTTTAAAGCTGAGTCAGAGCTGGATAGTGTAAAGGAGTCCACAGTTTATTATTCTATTATTATTTTTACTTTAGTTTTACAGTGGGGCATTGGTCTTGATTAAAATAGGCTCTCTACAAAAGCTGATGGCTTCTTTGTATTCATGCCCAGGTGTTGGTGACCTTAGAGGAGGGTCTGGGTCTGTCTCTGGTCAACAAAGTTCCTGAGGAGCTCGCCTTCGCCACCCTGTCTGGTATAGATGTCCACTTCACTTGCACTGCTGCCAGTGAAGTGTTGGAGCTCAGCATCCAGAACATACAGGTAAGCTTACTGCGTGTGTGAGAACATTTACAGTAGTGACCAAATGTGTCAGACCACCACCCACCCAGTGTAAGGATGCTACCACAGCTGCCCTAAATTATTGGTGATTTCCAAAATAATTGTTTATGTTTCTGTAATTGTTAATTCACAAGTATGTGCAAACTCTTTAATCAAAGTTATATTTTAATGCTAAAATAGGATTATTGTTGTTACCCATGATTTTTCAAATTTACAGTTTTACAAAAGAAGCAGAAAAAAATTGTAAATTTTTGATTAAGAGGCCAAATCACAGTTTTTATTAGGAAAAATAGTTTTATTGTTGCACTGTCCTGTGTGCCCGCTCAAATTTGGGTATAAAAACATGAATTTGGTTTGTTATTTATATAATAAACAGCAATAATTTTTAGTTTCAAACAAGTTTTTGACAGATTTCTAAAATATGTGTTTTCTTGTTTTTATTGCAAAGCGTCTGATTTCACACTGAATTGCTATGACACCATCTCTTACACCAGAGGCCTCGTTCCATTATCTGGATTCTTACCCTAACGGGTGATAAGGATGAACATGAGGCTGGTTAGCAACTTGCTAAGTTAACCCAGCGTTTGCCCCGTGTGTTTTTATTCTCTCAGCTGCACTGAATAAAGAATAAATAGACACAGAATTGAAGTTTAGGCTTAGTCTAAATCCAAAAGTACTAAAGATTACAATCATCTTTTAAGACTTATAGAACAATAATTCAGTTCAATTCAGTTTTATTTTTTTAGCGCCAAATCACATCAGTTGCCTCAAGGGGCTTTATATTGTATATTATATTATATTGTATAAGACCCTACAATAATTACAGAGAAAACGCAACAGTCAAAACGACCCCCTATGAGCAAGCGTTTGGCGACAGTGGGGAGGAAAAACTCCCTTTTAACAGGAAGAAACCTCCAGCAGAACCAGGCTCAGGGAGGGGCAGTGACTAGTTGGGGCTGAGGGGAGAGAGACAGGACAAAAGACATGCTGTGGAAGAGAGCCATTAAGAGTCATTAAATATGGGTGGCAGAGTGGTACAGTGGTCAGCACAGTTGCCTCACGGCAAGAACGTCCTTGGTCCAATTCCAGACATGCATGTTGTTCCTGTTTCTGTGTGGGTTCTCCAGTGGTACTCATGCTTCCTTCCACAGTCTGAAGACATGTTTGTTAGATTAATTGGTGATTCACCCCCCCATGACCCTGAATCATAAAAGCATTTGTGACAATAGATAAATAATAAGAAAAATGTTTCATTTCAAATCCACTGTGTGGTGTACATGGCCAAGAAATCTCCGCTATTGTCTAAGTACTCGTGGACCTGATTACATATCTGGTGAACATTGTGCGATTGCTGCGTAAATACTCGGCATGTCGTGTTGTGGTTATCAGGTGGATAATCAGCTCCTGGGTACCACCCAGCCTGTCGTGCTGTGTGTGACTCCCAGTTCCAGTGACAGCAGTGTAAACGACAGCGGCCCAGCCCTGCAAGTCAACTCAGTGAAGGTTCCAAGCAGCCTCATGCTTACTGATCTCTACAAGGTGAGTGCCACACACTGCTGTGTCATAGGCGTTCACTCGGCACTTCGGACAAGCAGTCTTTAACTGAGCACATTTCCTGGCTTCGTATTTTTTTAATACAGCAGATAGCTTTGTTGTGCCAGAGTTTTGTGGCTAATTATGTAACCATGATATCTCCACAGCACCTGATGGTGACGGCCCGTCGCTTCACTGTCATCATCGAGGAGAAACTGCTGCTCAAGCTGCTCAGCTTCTGTGGATATGGGCAGACAGATGCTGGTGAGTCTTTGTTTCGGCATCATTGTTGATAGTGGTGACAGGCTGTGGGGAAACACAATCAAAGCATTTTCATCATAATGCAGAGCTGGAGAACTTGGATGAAAACCTCAGAGAGAAGCCCAGCGAGGACTCAGGACCGCCCAAGCGTTACTACTTTGAGAACTTGAAGATCAGCCTCCCTCAGGTCAAACTGAGTGTCTTCACCTCTCACAAGCTGCCTGCTGAGCTGAAGGTACCAAACATGGACCTTTTTTCCTTCTCTAATTTTTTTTTTTTTTTACCCAGCTCTGAATCAGTTATTACTTTGGTTATGCAGATTGCTCCAAAGTGCAGCACCTTTGGTAGACAGCAACATGTCCAAAGTAGCTTTCTGGTGCACATTAACAGCCAACATGTTATCTCAAAGCAATTGTTTAACATTTTGGGAATATCAGCTTCTTGATTTCTGTGTTCAGATGGATGTTAGTCTTGTGTGTAGTTAACCTAACTAAGGATGGGAGTACAGTCAGCCACAGCCCTGCTAATACTGGGTAGGTGTCCCTTATGCTGCCAAAACAGTTTTTTATTCTGCAGCAGTATTTAGGTAGCTAAGATCCTCGATTGAAGGGCCTCATTTACTAATATTTGCATGGAAGCATTCTTAACCTGCCCACCTAAAACTACCACTGGAGTTATGAAGCATGCGTACCGCTCTGTTCTGTCCTCACCACCATGCGTATGTTAGTAAATCAAAATCATTCAAACCAAAAGCCGTGTGCAGTCGCCATACTATCTGCATACTGTCCCACCCCCATTTCTCTGTATAAGGAAACCCATTTACCTCCAGGGAAAGCAGAGAAAATGGTGACAGTGTTGTAAGAGAGAAGCAAGAAACAGGGCGAAAGTCTGACTGTAGAGACTCGAATAATAGTGTCTGAGGTCCAGTGAGGAAGCCAGAAGAGGCACAGCTTTCCAAAGTGTTTCCACGGGAGTGACGACCACTTAAAAAAGGAATTAATGAAAAGTGACACAGGCTGAAATATCAGGAGTGCTGTGTATTTCCCTCTGAGATGCTCACTGTGGCTCAAGTTAAAAAAAAGTTTGAAGTTAAAGTTGATACAAACCACACCAAGACCAACTGCAACAGGTGGAGGGGGACCTGCCAGCCCCAGCAGCCGTGGGACAGAGGATAGAAGTCGTTTTAATCAAAGATAAGAACACTTAAGAGATGAGTGATAATGGGATATGTTTGTAGTTGAAAAGTGTTAACGCCCACACCTTTCCATGCAGTGTTTTGTTTTCTTTACATGCAGTCTTTTATTATATTATAATTCTGAGAAATTTTTGGTACTTTGGAAAACTGACTAAATAATGACCAAAAGTGATGATAATAATTATTGTTATTAGCAGCAGCAGTGGTATTCATTTTAAAGATTTGTGTCTAAATTCCCGAGGCAGCCAGGCAGTCGTCTGTTCGTACACGTGATCAGAGCGGCTTTTAAATTTGTTCCTAATGTACGAACAGTCTCAGTCATAAAAGTACTGATAGAGCACAGATTTGTGTGTGAAACATTCATACACAACATTTATGTACAGACTTGTGCATACACACTGTCAATATTAATGCGATGGCTGATCAGCGTATGATTTCATACCATAAAATCATGACTTCACTTGTTGGTGTCTGAACTGCACATTTTGAAGCTGCCGCTGTCCTCGGTTCTGAACAGAAGTAACTGTAACTGGAGCCGAGTGTAGCTCATATCCTGGGTACTGCATCCATAAACTGTATGATGCAACGCACACAAGCATGTCAGCTCATCGCTGCTAATGTGGCTTGCTATGTACCACACCGACTGCCTGGTATTTGTCAGATAATTCCATTAAAATATGCCACCAATGACCCAAACGTGGTTGAGAGGTCCAGATCACTGACTTCAGTGAGCAGAGGTGAAGTCTGGCAGGCAGCTGTTTGCTACAACTCTACATAGGTACACCTGAGTAGCTATGGGGGAAAAAATCCCCTACAGCTGTTATGAGGGATAGAGTCCAAAATAATTTAGCTTACCAGGCTGTAAACACTTTAACTTGGGAGTCTAAGGGAATGAACTCCCTTTTTGAAGCCAGCCTCAAGTGGCCCCCACAGGAATTGTGGTTTTGGAACTTTGGTATGAAACTATGGTTTCATACCAGCACTAATAATGTGATTAAAGCTCGACTTTAGATGTGGCATAAACTCAACCTAAGGACTGGAGAAATGCCATGCTAATACTTCTTGTTCCACCTGCGGCTCTGCCTTGTTATATGATCTTATTTGTTTTTCATGTTTGTTGGTCACGTTAGGCTCTGAAAGGTACCCTAGGCTTTCCTCTGGTTCGCTTTGAAGATGCTGTGATCAACATGTACCCATTCACAAGAGTGCACCCCTACGAGACACAGGAGATCATCATCAATGACATCCTTAAGCACTTCAGAGAAGTAAGGCGTTCTGTTCAGCTGAGCTTTTTTGTTACCTAATTTAATTCAAACAGAACTGGCTTTTGCACAGTACGGAGTCACTGCACAGATGATACACTGCTCAAAAAATAAAGGAACACTTTTTAATCAGAGTAAAGCATCGAGTATAGCACCTGTGGTACTGATGTGGTCAGGTGAGTATCAGAGAGGGGGTTATTAATCAGTGTCAGCTGCTTTGGTGTTCATGACATTACCAACAGGTGCACTAGAGGGGCAACAGTGAGACCCCCCCAAACAGGAATGGTTTCACAGGTGGAGGACACTCACATTTTCCCCTCCTCATCCTTTCTGACTGGTTTTCACTAGTTCTGCATTTGGCTAGGGTCAGAGGTCGTACCTGGACCCTACAGAGGTGCAAAGGTAGGATGGCACATCAATACGTGCCATTGCCTGAAGGTTTGCTGTGTCTCCCAGCACAGTCTCAGAGCACCTTTTTTGTTTTGTTTTTTTAGGAAAGAAGGATCCTTCATTTAAATCCAGTATAAGTTGCTACGCTGACGCTAATGAGGATCTCAATAAACATAAACATATATATCTCATAGACAGCGGTATCATGTGATGTGGTAGACCAACTAGCTTGTGTCAGGTCTTTACAGTGCAGT
This sequence comes from Pterophyllum scalare, assembly GCA_024447675.2. NCBI lineage: Eukaryota > Metazoa > Chordata > Actinopteri > Cichliformes > Cichlidae > Pterophyllum > Pterophyllum scalare. The sequence continues at coordinate 98,862 of JAMQGT020012702.1, read as the reverse complement.
GTTGTCTGTTTGAAGGAGCTCATAAGTCAAGCGGCTCAGATCCTTGGCTCTGTGGACTTCCTGGGGAACCCCATGGGCCTCCTCAATGACGTCTCTGAGGGCATGACTGAGCTCTTCAGACACGGTAATGTGGGTGGGCTCATACGCAGTGTAACCCACGGTGTGTCCAACTCTGCAGCCAAGGTATGTATATGGTAGCCTCTTTTTAAGTTTGGTTACTTGTTGTGTCGATAAAATCAGCAGAAATCCCTGCTTTGCATACACCTGCCAGCTGGTTTCTATGTTCTCAGCATGCTCCTGGTACTCCAGCCTTCTCCCACTGGAAGGAAAGGCACATGGTTTAACTGGTTATTCTAAATTGGCTGTAGGTGCGAGTGGTTATCTGTCCTTTCTGTGTTAGCCTGTTGATTGACTGGTGACCTGCCCAGGTTGTAACCCACCACTTGCCCTAATGTTATTAAATGGATATTTTTTTTAAGCATTTTAGATTTATATTATTATGATTTATATTATGTTTTAATACTGGCTGAGAATCAAAATTAACACACAATTAGCAGCTTGTTATATATGAAACAATAACCATTAACTACTGCTAACAATACTACTAACACACCAGTGAAACTACTCACATTCATTGGCTCCCTGTTAGATCCTGGGATTTATCAGGAAGGCTTAATTATCCTACGTTCCTGTATATATACTTTGATCCTGTGTAGATTCGCTTAGATTGGATTTGATTTGAGAAAATCCAAAATAAATTCAAACTTACACACTCACTGAAGACGTATGCTGTACAGTCATTCAACCCTGGTAAAAGAACAGTGTTGAAGAAACCATTCAAAGCCCAAAATGACCACATTTATGCCCACGATGAGTGTATGTAAGGTTCTGTCCACAATGTCTACTTTGTTAATACACAGATGAGCTCATAACTGTAAATGTGTAACTTGTGTTAGTAGAAAAGCACTGTGATGGAGCTCTGCTTTTTGGTGTCAGTTTGCAGGGACTTTATCAGATGGGCTGGGAAAGACCATGGATAACCGGCACCAGAGTGAGCGAGAATACATCAGATACCATGGAGCCACCAGTGGAGAGCACCTGGTCGCAGGGATCCATGGACTGGCTCATGGTACAGCAGGAAAACATTTCTTTGCCTTTTTAATGTTTGTAAAAGAATAATTCATTGAGTGTCTGAATGAAGACTTAGGGTCTGCCTTTGTTTATGTAGAGCGCTCTGATTGTCGTCTAAATGTTAAAGTGCTGAAAAATGGGGAGAGCAAACTCTTATTGAAACTAAATATTTACAGTCAAACCACACACACCATTTAATGACAGATGACACTAGAGGAGTTTATACATGGGGAAAAATCTTTGAGCCCTTTGAAATGACTAGTGTTTCAGTGTTGATTTCTTACACAATTTGCTGAGATTGTCTGAGCTAAATCACAACTGCAGACAAAAACTAACTGAACTAATAACTCAGTAATGGTGGTATTTTTCAGGCCCGTATTAAATACACTGAGTCAGTCTTTGTTTAATCAGCTACGGAGATGAGGTTTGAACTCCAAAAGTTCCACAGCTGGTTGGTTGATGGGTGGGTGCAGTCCTAACAACCTGTGTGGGGAACATACACTGCTCAAAAATAAGAAAGGAACACTTTGAAAACACGTCGGATCTGAATGGGAAATACATGATATGGACATTAGTTTGGCCATTAGTTTGTGCGATATAACAATGATGGTGGACAGACAAGAAAGTGTCTCATTTGTTTGTGTACTTCACACATAACGTGGAGTATGATGGTCCATGAACCCTAGTCCCTAGAACCAATCAGAATGCAAGATCAGACCATGTGACTTCAAGCGTTTTCTGGCTGCACTGAGGAGCCGGCTTGTGTTGGTGGTGATCAGATTGTGAACACAGCGATCAAACTTGTCTAACTAAAGGAAGCGAAAGTCGTAACGACGTCACTGGCTGCCGAGCGTACTCCCCGGCCCGCGCAGGGGGACCAGATGGGTGTGTGGCTCGCCGTTGCGGTTGCGATGTGTGAAATGTGTCGAAATCTGTTTATCATAGTCTGATATTTGGGCCTTTTGCCCTCAGTCGCGCTGTGCAGAGGACGGACTGAAGATTTTTCTGGTTTCGCCTCAAAACAAAACATTATTTATTAAAAAGTAGGCAAATTACCATATTTACATTTTTGACAAAAGGCACCTCACCCCTGACTGTGAAATGAAATTACTAAAGTTTATCATAAGATCCAGAAAAAGAAAAAGCTCTTTTAAAAGAGAAGTGTCCGGGTAGATTTAGGGTTTTTTCCATCTGAACTCTTCATGTTTCTGTATTCATTAAAAAGAATCTACAACAAAAACCCTTCTGACCAGTAGATCGTGCAGAGATAAACTCGTTGCTCTCAGGTAACATTTGATTGTTTCCATGTTCATCATATCTATAATGAGCACAGCTGCACCCAATTGCGCTGTCTCCATAACAACCATCAACATAACAGAGAAGAACATGGAAGTGCACGACTTGCACAGCACATCATTAAAAACAGTATAAATTTGCTGTGTAGCTGTGGCAGTGCTAACGCTGCATCACCTTAAAGAAATCTTCAAAAGTGGAGCATTCTCAGGCCAGCTCTGAAGTCTCTGCACCCCTCTCCCGTTAGTCAGTCGTACATTAATTCATCGTGTTACGAATTTCAAAAAAAAAACTCCCAACTATGATCAGGAAAGGAAGTGTGCATCACGATCTGGCAGCTATGGCAGTCGAATTACAGCCATAACAAAGAGCTCTATGCGGCAGACTGCTGGGTCTCTCTCTATGGTTGCACAGAATAAAGAGCCATGAGGCGACGGTTTGTTGGGATTCGGTGCTATAGAAGTAAAACTAATGGTTATATTTTTCAGTACTAATTTACAGGCCAGGTTGTAATAAGAAAGTGGACCTTTGTTTTCTCAAAGTGAGTGCAGTGATAAATCAGTACATCCACAGTAACCACATCCAGCATCACTGATAAAATCATTCATAATAAAATCCACGGTGGCAGCTAGTCAGATATTTGACTTACCCCATTTAAAGCTTTGATGATGAGTTGGTATGAAGATACTGTGTGAAATAACAGCCCATTCTGGGCTCTGATTTTAGAGCCTGGAGTATACACTGATGCAGCACATTTGTACTTTGACTTCAGTTAAAGTTTATGTACAAATAATGCAGTATTGTTGAAGTATAGGATTTAAATACTTCTACAAAAACTATGAAAAAACAACAATCAGCATCGATCAGAAACATGAACAACTCTATAAAAAATGTCCAATCCAACTATTGAATTGCAACAATCTTAGTCACGATGTGAAACTCCATATTACATACACTGTAATGACTAATCGTGATAGTTCATAACTTGAAGATGCACAGTTTTCAGTGCTGTGAATAATTTTAATAACCAGAGTATTCTTTAACGTTATTCTGCGAGTCTCTCCATGATTTAGATTTGTGAGTAAACAAATGTTACCAACAAAAATTAAAAACTGCACAGCACATATTTCAGCAGGAACAACAGTAGCAACACAGAGCAGATGGTGTGCAGTGGTTCCCTGTTGCCAGCAGCTTCGGGGTGAATGCTCACAGTTCTGCATGCATTTAAACACACAGCCTACTGAAAGTGAAAATAAGGTTTAACACAATCACCTGGTCCTTACCAGATTCTCCAATGAGTTCAGTCCCACCTCAGATGCACAACAACACATATTACAGAACGTCATTATGTATTTAACAGAAACGAAGCCTGAATGCAGGAGCATTGTGTTTGACTTTATCAGGTCTAACATCACTGGGAAGAAATTTTGACCCACTTTTATTTACAGTTCATTGAGGTTTGCGAACATAAGCAAACATTTATGCACAACTCTTAAGATGCTGCCACGGTATTTCAGTCAGGCTGAGGCCGGTGCATCACTTGGATTATGTTCTTTACCACTGCTGCTGTGCGTCTGATCGTCGTCCTGTTGATTGTCTCAGTTTTGGCCCAGCTTAAGCTGTCCAGCAAATGGCCTCACAGTTAACTGTAGAATAAAGGAAGTTCATGACCGTCCAATCAGAAGAAGACTGAGCAAGGATGGCTTGTTTGGAAGGGTTTCGGGGAGAAGCCTGTTACAACATGGCAGCACAGCTTAGCTTTGCAAAGCTGCATCTGAACAAACCACGAGTCTTCTGGAACAAAGTCCTTTGGACACATCAGCCCAAAGTGTCGATGTTTGGCCACAATCACAAAGCAGACACAGCATATTAGCACAAACACCTCATAATAATCTGGGCTGTCAAAGTCCAGACCTCAAACTGACGGGACTTTGACTGAGTTCATGTACAGCCCTGGAGCTTGTTGGTCGTGGATGTATGCCAAGCAGACAGTTGAAGAACGTGTGATAAAGCCCCTGAAGGTAGCAGCCTCTGCAGCAGCCAAAACATGACAGTGTGGAAGGAGCATTCTTACTGTCATTTACAGAATATGTTCCTGACTGGTGGGAACGAGACACTGAAGGGAGGGGGGAGTCCTGCAGCATCTCCGGCTTCAACACCAGCAACAAGATTCCCTGAGGCTGCAGTAACGGGATGAAGCGGACAACTCTCTTCAGCTCTTTGTAGTGCTGGCTCTGAAGGAGTTATAGCCAGGGGTGAAAGTAGGCCGAAATTAGAAGCACTTGACAGTGTGGAATATATTTTAAGGAACTGAGATGTTTGCAGACACTGTACACTAACACAACTGATGCCCACCTCCATCATTCTGCCTCTGTCCACCAATACAAAACTTCTGGAAAGAAATAACCACCAAACTTTCTCAAACCTCAGTCCCCTCGGCAGCCACTGCGTTTGGAGGTGAATGCGCGCTCGTGCAGCATAGATGAAATCTCCGGTCATAAGCAGTGTTTTGGAGCTGTGCTGTGTTGTTGAAATTGAGCAGAATAACATGAAACACCATTAGTTACTCTCTCTTTGCTTTTAATTGGGATATTTTGTAACAAGCAGACCGACATTAAACGTAGCGGTGAGTGTTTTAAAGGCTAGCCGTTGACGAAAGCCTCGAGCACTGAGGGGAGAGAGGCTGGAGAGTTGAGGCTCCAGCCTAGCACGCACAGTTGAAATGAGAAATAAAAAAGGTATTTATTAACCGATTAAGTCGTGTTTTAGACTGCTTATTGCTAGCGGATCTATTCTGACCCAAAGTGCAGCCGTGACCGGTTCTGAGTGACGCTTTACAGCCGACAGCTGCACCCCCTCTTCCAGGTACTGCGTAGAATCTTTTAGGGGTACGCAGTACCGGACCGTGTCTGCTTACTTTCACCCCTGGTTATAGCAGCAGAGGAACTGAGGAGCTAGTTAACAAGTACAGACTTGATCTAGTTAAACTCTGAGGCCAGTGTGCCAATGGTTTGCCACCCCTTCGTTTCTTCCTAGTCTGTGGGGATCACCTCGGGTGTGCCTGTGGTGCTTAGCGAGAAATTCGTAGCCAAAAGGGGAAGCGGTATCTAAAATACTAGCGCATCAGCTACGTGAAGGGCAAACGGTACACTTGGCCACAAAAAAGCGGCACATGTAATGCATCCAGACTGCAGCACAAGGGCAGAAAAAACTAAAACCACTTAACCACGTCAGGCACAATTAGCACCAGCCCTGCGGAGCAGTGCAGGTAGAGAGCAGCAGACAACCTTTGTACAGATCGCTTCTGTGGTGACACCTCCTGACACCAATGTCACCAATGGTGACACCAATGTCCCGTTAATACTTGATCATATACTCGAGTGTATTGGTGGTTTAGGAGGACTTCCCTGGTGGCTGTGCACATTGAGTAGCTCACCATAGTGTGTTAATATGTTGCTCAGAGCACTCTAGTTTATTGTTTATATTAGAAACATTACAGCTACATTACAAAATAACAAAGTTAGGAATTGCCTACATGAACCTAAAGACCCACAACTGTGCTCCACAACCATAAGCCACTCTGCCATAGCAGAGCACTGAGTCACAGATGCTCCGCTGGCTCAATAACTGCTCAGGTCCAAACCTCCTCTGGCATTAACAGCACAAAAACTGCACCCAAGCAGCTCCTGTAGTGGCCCAGTGTCTCTGTCCATACAGTGGAATAAGTAATGGGACATAGTGACTGTTTCTCTGGCTTAAATAGTATGGTACAATTGGTTTATGATCAAACCCACCCTGTTCTCCTTGAAGCCAGCATCTTTGTAAGTTGGTACATCCTGTTAGATACACTTTCCTGCCTCTTCTCTCTCAGGTATCATTGGAGGCATGACGAGCATCATCACCTCCACAGTGGAGGGGGTGAAGACAGAGGGTGGAGTCAGTGGCTTCTTCTCTGGCCTGGGTAAAGGCCTGGTTGGCACTGTGACCAAACCGGTGGCTGGAGCTCTGGATTTTGCGTCAGAGACAGCCCAGACGGTTCGGGACATGGCTAGTCTCAGTAATCACAGGTGGGTCAGGTCTATTCCTTGTATTTAATCAAAAAGGATGTTATTTTCTAAGTGATAAGCACAGCTAAGTGAACATGATTTGTAGGAATGTACAGAAAAACATGGACATGAGCTTTTGCTAATACTGAAAGTGAGCTGAGTTTTTATTTCAGGGAAATGCTTTTCCAAAATCACGCTGGAGGTTTTTTTCTTTTTAAAGCCTGTTGTAAAAGTTTTGTTAAAGAACCTCGAGCTGAGCGTGTGCCAGCTTTTACTTTCACCATGTGCACACATGTGCAGGTTAGGCCACTCTGCCTGCAGGTGTGGATGGGAGTGTGAATTATTGCCTGTATCTGAGTTCAATGCAGTTCCGTTTTTTTGTATGTATTAATTCTAAGTTCATGAGAATTCATCCATTTGTTTGATTACATAATTAAAGACACTTTTTCTATTTATACCCTCAAAAAGTGACTGACTGTACCTTTAAGGCTACATTTATATTGTAACTAGGGAAAAAGCTGCAGCACCCATGAATTCTTCCTTTATCATGTGCCAGCTTCTCTTTTATATTCTCAACGTGTTTGCTGCTGGCCTCAGGTGTACCTGCACACCTCTGCTGAGGCTACAGGCATTCCCATTTCCACGGGTGGTCCTGCTAACACGTTCACCTTAATAACTTCAAAGATGACAGTAAAATGAGTTCTATTAATGAAAGGGACCGTAGAACCCACACACAGTAACTGATCAGCACTAAAATGAAAATGCTGGATCCGGTGTGTGACGTGTTTGCGTTCTGTTGCTGTGTTGTTCAGGCTCGGGGCTCAGCGTGTGAGGAAGCCCCGCTGCTGTAAGGGACCCCAGGGCCTGCTGCCCCGATACTCAGCCACACAGGCGGACGGTCAGGAGCAGCTGTTCCGCCTCACTGACAACATTCACTCTGAGTTGTGAGTGCCGCTCAGTTCATTGTGTGTGTCCTTACAACTGATTACCTGCAGCTTCAGCAGAGCTCACCGTGTTGTTTTCCACACCAGCTTCATCGCCGTCGAGCCCATCGACAGCTACTGCGTACTCATCTCCTCCAAAGTCGTCTACTTCCTGAAGCCGGGTGATTACGTGGATCGTGAAGCCATCTTCCTGGAGGTCAAATACGACGACCTCTATCACTGTCTGGTATCTAAGGATCATGGGAAAGTATATGTGCAGCTCACCAAGAAGGCTGAGAATACCAGCAGTGGTGTGGCAATTCCTGGCCCCTCCCACCAGAAGCCCATGGTGAGTTTCCCTTGGGGCATCTCTGGATCCTTCCACTGCTTTTGCAAAAAACATGCTTTCTGATTTCTCTTCAAGCAGATGATTTGGGTTTTATTTGTCCTGCTTGTTCTCATGCAGACACCACTTTATTGACCAAGCAGGGAACCAGGATGCTCTTTGCTTTGTGTCATATTCACACAGCTGCACACAGAAGTGCCTCAGGATGGCTCACAGTTGTGTTCAGTGGCTATAAGAGCACAGAGCTCATCTTGTAACCTTTGATCTGCACGTCATCATGGGGCCACAAGAGATTTAAGCTCTCTCAACTATTAAATGAAAATGAGCTGACATTAGCCGAGCACCGTCTAGTCTTGCTGACCACGTACAGAGCTAAAGACTACAAGCCGTATTGAACCATAAACCGTTCATACAGTGCTTTATTCTACCTCACATTCACGGCCAATTCAGAATCACATGCATGTGTTTGCAGCACCTGGAGGAAACATGCAGAGAGCGCACACAGAGAGGCTCCAGCCCACGTTTGAACTGGGAGCCTTCATGTGGCTTGTTTACAATACATAAATCCAAAGCCTCAGAAATACTGATGTGACGAGACGGTCACTTTTAGTTGTAAATATTGATGAAGGAAGAAAAAGATTGGGCACCACAGAAAGGCCAGTGTTCTCATCCAGGGCAAACGGGCCGGTGCTCGAGCAGCACTAGGGGTCTACCTGTGCGCGTGCCTGGTTCTCTCGTTTCAGTAAGTGGTCTTCTGTGTGATCCAGCTTCAGGGTTTTCACTGTGCAGTTGTAATTGCTGTGTAATTGTTGTACACTCCTTCTGCAGGTCCATGTGAAAAGCGAGAGCCTCGCCATCAAAATATCTCAAGAAATCAACTACGCCAAGAGTCTGTACTACGAGCAGCAGCTCATGCTTCCTTCCACTGAGAATGAAGACTGCCTGCTGCTCGAATCCTGATGAGCACTGTCTGTGGGACGTAACCATGGGAACGTGTGGCTGTTTACTTGATTTTTGCAGACAGCAGCTTTTTAACCTGTTTTGACAAACAGCAGGGTGGGGGACTGGGTACAGGCCCACGTGCGGTGGAGTCACGTGACCTGATGGTCGGGATAGAGGCGAGCATGCACTGCAGTGTTGTTTTCACGGCGGTGCCCACTGGGCCTTTGTGTTTCTCTGACCTCTGATGGCTGCAGGTGAGCTCTCCTACAGCAGCTCTGTATGTTTGTGAAGAGACAGGAATGTAAATAGAGCTGCGTACCAACAGTATACACTATTGTACATACTGTGTTATGATGAAGTATAGAGAGTCACAACAGACGTGCATAATGTAACAAACTGCCTTTACAATTTTATTTTGTGTAAGAGTCTATTAATAGAGTGGGGAACAATGATTTGCACTGACGTGGGGAGGGAGGTGCAGCCCCCCCCCCTCCCCCACCTTTGAAACACACACACTGGAGTATCTATCACTGTCTACTCTGCTTTTTACAATCATAGGTCTCCACAGATGTGTCTGCTTTTATTTAGCTACTCTTTTTAATGAGCTCGTAATCCGCCTTTCTTTGAAGGAACGTGTGGACTTCCTCCTTGAAGCTAGCATCCAGAGACTTGTACTCTGAGCAACACCACATGACAGGAAGTTATTGGTTGTTTGTCGAAGCTTTGTTTTTGTTTGTTTGTTTTTTTTGTTAAACGCTGAGTGAGTTGTGTATGAGCAGAGTTTGGGACAGGCCAGCACACTGTCTGTGATCCTGTGGAAATGGCAGGATTTAAACTGACACTACTTCAAATAAAGCACCAGATTGCAGCACTCACTGCGTGGGACCCATTACTTCCAAACACACATTTCCAGCATTCAGCTCTTGTTTGACCAGTGATTAGAAGAACTGGAATGAATCCAGAAATTCAGAATCACAGATTTTAATTAGTTTTTCTCAGTATCTTTAAGCACCATCCTTTTTCCTTTTTTTGGATATTTACTGCATGTAAAAGCATAATTATGTATGTAACCCACATATAAAATTAAGTCCTTAACTCATATCAGATATCTATGCTTCCTGATTTTCAGTAAATGAATTCCCTCCTAAAGTTATTTCCAGCTTCATAACAGTTAATGGTCATTTAGGGTCTTATTATGGTTGTATATTTAAACCTCAGAGACTGCATCACTGGACAGCAGTTCATTCATGATCTCTCATATTTTTAATGCTCTGTTTCCCTACAGTCAACCACAAGCTCTGTACAACTTCTGTTTTATCCATATAGCACCAGTTCACTACAGCAGTTATGCCTCAATATGAGCAGCACTTGGTGACAGTGGGGATACAGAACTCCCTTTTAAAAGGAAGAGACCTGATTATTCAGTACTTTTTCTGTGAAGAAAAATTCAGTTCTTGTAGATAAATCGCACATCTGCTTGGCAACAAAAGTAAAACCGGCGAGATTGCCGGCAGTGTTGGGGTCATTACTCAAAAAGGTAACTTGCTCCTTTTCTTAAAAGTAATGCAGTATGTTACATAACTGTTACACTACATTACTTTGTAACGTGACCTAAAATGAACTGTCACATAATTATCAGGAGCTATATAAACCTGAGGGTATGGTCCCACACCCTGATTGGCTCTCCCTGAGCGTTTACGTATGAACACAAAAACAACTCAAAGAGACTTTGAAGCAGTCACCACAGTGATTCTACAAGCTGCGCTGCTGATACAGTTACCTGTTGTTACCTGTTGTGTCTGCAGTGCTGGAGTCAGCACACACTCAGCTTTAACATCACTGCGGCTTCTTGGCTAGCTTTGAGTTCCCGTGCTGTTTGCTGTCAAAGTTGTGTTAGCAGTACAAAACGGCTGTTTCTGTCCTCGATGCAGTTTGCACTTTACCATGGCGCTCGTCTTCCATGCAATAAACATAAAAGTAAAGTCCATATCTCCACTCTCTGAAGCTGTAGCCCGCTGCACTGTGCATGGTATGTGTGTCTAACAATATTAAAGCCAAACTACCAGTCCCATTCATACCAAATTTGCACGAAAGAACGCCAACAACCCCTACATCACCTGATTACATTGTTGTTATAATTGGTCAAGGTCAGAGGTCAGGTTCCTCTGAACATCTTGTGAACGCGATAACTCAAGAACAAGAGCAACCTAGAAGGTTCAAATTCACACCATAGATGCATCTACTAAAATCTTGGACAAGTTTGAATCTTGGCAACCTTGACCTTAAGGTAAAGGTCAACGGAAAGTTATGGGCAATCGGGACAATAGGACCTATGATTATTTTATTTCTTTGGCCTTTCTGGCTTTATTGAATAGTATGAGAGTCAAGAGTAGACAGGACAGTAGGGACAAAGAGCAGGGGAAGACATGGAAATGGCTGAATCACCTCCTCAGTATGCAGTCAAGTTCTCCAGAGTCCTGCTAATGACCTCTATATTTGACTCAGGTGTGTTGAAGCAGAGACACATCTGAAACCTGCAGGACACCGGCCCTCGAGGCCTGGAGTTGAGGATCCCTGATCTAAATGATTCAGAGGAGGCTTGGGAGAAAGTGCTGTGGTCTGATGAACCCCACTCACCATGTTTGGAGGAAGAGAAATGCTGAGTATGACCCAAAGAACTGCCTAGCCAGTCTCTAGACCTCAGTCCTCTAGAAAATCTGCGCAGGGAGATGAAGCTTTGAGTTACCGAGCAGCAGCCAAGAAACCACGAAGGATTTAGAGTTTTTGTGAAGAGTCAGCCAAAATCCCTGGTGAGATGTATGCAAACCTGGTGATCAATTACAAGAAACATCTTACCGCTGTGCTCACCAACAAGTCAGGTTTTTCTTGGGGATCAAATACTAATTTTACTTAATCCCATGAAAATCAATTTATAACTTTTATAATGTAATTTTTTTTCTGAATTTTTGGTTGATATTCTGTCTCTTCATTAAAATTAAACCACCATAAAAATCAGAGATGGTTCATTTCTTTGTAAGTGAACACACTTAAGACACTCAGCAGAGGATCAAATAATTATTGCCCCCACTGTATGTCTTAATTCAAATCAGTTTTTGTTCTGTTGTATTTATGCATGTATTTGTTTAGAGTTGAATTATAATATTCATTCATTTTTCTTATCCTCTATAAAGAGGTTACAGATACTCTAAGGGCCTCGAGGTGACTACTGTTATGATTTGGCACTATATAAATCTGGTGTGAATGAGGCATGTTGTATCACGTGTTTTGAGTACTCAAATAGAGTAGAAAAGTGCTATATAAGAACCAGTCCATTTACCATGTAAGTGGGGAGTCTTCTTCACACACGAAGGTTAATTATGGAGTTCCACAGGGTTCTGTGCTAGGACCAATTTTATTTATACTATACATGCTTCCCTTAGGCAGTATTATTAGAAAGCATTGCATACATTTTCATTGTTATGCAGATGATACTCAGCTTTATCTATCCATGAAGCCAGATGACACACATCAATTAGTTAAACTGCAGGAATGTCTTAAAGACATAAAGGCCTGGATGACCTCTAATTTCCTGCTTCTAAATTCAGATAAAACTGAAGTTCTTGTACTCGGCCCCACAAATCTTAGAAACATGGTGTCAAACCAGATACTTACTCTGGATGGCATTACTTTGGCCTCCAGTAACACTGTGAGAAATCTTGGAGTCATTTTTGACCAGGATATGTCCTTCAATGCACATATTAAACAGATATGTAGGACCACTTTTTTGAATTTGCACAATATTTCTAAAATTAGAAACATCCTTTCTCAGATTGACACTGAAAAGTTAATCCATGCATTTATTACTTCTAGGCTGGACTACTCTAATTCATTATTATCAGGCTGTCCTAAAAGCTCCCTGAAAAGCCTTCAGCTGATCCAAAATGCTGCAGCTAGAGTACTGACAGGGACTAGAAAGAGAGAGCAGATTTCTCCCATATTGGCTTCTCTTCATTGGCTCCCTGTTAAATCTAGAGTAGAATTTAAAATCCTTCTCCTCACATACAAGGTCTTGAATAATCAGACCCCATCTTATCTCAAAGACCTCATAGTACCGTATCACCCCAATAGAGCACTTTGTTCTCTATTGGTTCCTAGGATACTTCAGAGTAGAATGGGAGGCAGAGCCTTCAGCTTTCAGGCCCCTCATCTGTGGAACCAGCTCCCAGCTTGGATTCAGGAGACAGACACCCTCTCTATTTTTAAGATCAGGCTTAAAACTTTCCTTTATGATCAAGCTTATAGTTAGGGGTGGATCAGATGACCCCGAACCACCCCTTAGTTATGCTGCTGGGGGTTCCCATGATGCACTGACTGTTTCTTCTCATTCACCTTTATTTACTTGTTTATACTTCACTCTGTATTTAATCATTATTATTAATGTCTGGCTCTCTTCCACAGCATGTCTTTTGTCCTGTCTCTCTCCCCTCAGCCCCAACCGGTCGCAGCAGATGACTGCCCCTCCCTGAGCCTGGTTCTGCTGGAGGTTTCTTCCTGTTAAAAGGGAGTTTTTCCTTCCCACTGTCACTGATTGTTGGGTTTTCTCTGTAGGGTCTTTACATTACAGTGTGAGTCACCTTGAGGCAACTGTTAAAATTTTGCACCATATAAATTAAAATTTGCATCTGCAGGAACTGGGAACCTTACAGTCACTGGCTTGACCATGAACTCATCTGTATACTGAAGTATTCTAGTCAAATGTAAATGGAACGTTCTTATATAGCGTTTTCTACTCTACTTGAGCACTCAAAGCACTTTATACAACATTCTTCATTAACCTATTCATAGAAACACTTTTTTTCTATGCCTAAGTGCTTTCTGTCTAAAATTCACACCCCAACAATTACATCAGAGAGCAACTTGGGGTTCAGTATCTTGCCCAAGGATACTTTGGCATGCAGACTGGAGCAGCCAGGGATTGAACCACCAACCTTTCAATTAGTGGGTGACCTATCTGCTGGGCACCAGCTGGCCACAAACCCCCCAGCTGTCATCTAAAGCTGGAGTCATGCAATCGGACAACGATCCCACGCACAGCAGCAAATCTATAAGAAGGACTGAAATAAGAAGAATCCAGGTGTTGCAATAGCCGAGTGAAAGTCCAGCCCTAAAAACTGATTGAAATGCTGTGGCAGGACCTTAAGAAAGCTGTGTGTGAAAAAGTCCTGCAAACATCAATTCACTGAAGCAGTTATTGCTAACAAAGGAGGTTCTACAAGCTGCTGAATCATGGGCTGAACTTAGTTTCTCACACTGTTTCTGCTTCTTGGCTCAGTTTCTGGTAAACAAATAATGACACAGTGTTTTAGATTTATTATTTTTTTAAATTATGTCCTGATACATAAAACTTTAGAATTGAATGAGGGTGTACCATGACTGTATATGGAGGGATTATATTAACATATAGTCTTTATATATTGGCTTCTTTCCATGGTTTTATATGTTAACAGCATCTGCCCTTTATAGACCATTACAACCACATTTTTAAATCTGTGTCAAATATTGCATTCGCACCTGAACAAAGAAGAATACTACTTTCACATCCTTTAGGTTGCTCTCATGTGGGGACACCAGCAACAGCCTTAAGGCGACTGTTGTGAACTGGTGCTAATAACTGAATTAAAGTGAACACTTCAGGGGTGCAGACCTGTACAGTAAAACCCGTCGAGTACAACTTCAAAAATTGAACATGTAGACATATACAGCACCTCAGATGATGCATTTTTAATTGTTGAATGCTGATTAGTTGACAAAAGTCTGTTGAATAAAGTCCCATAAAGCTGTTCAGAGTCCTGTGTAAGGCACCTCTGTGAAGCACAAAGTTTTTAGTCTGGCAGGAACAGGAAGCAAGTGATCCAACATCAGTATCTATAGATACTATTTTGACACCTAATGAAACAAAATGAAATATAAGGTTTTGTTATGTTGTTCAGACATATAATAGGAGGAAAGACGAGGCCCCGACCATCCACAGATATGTTGCACAAGGAAATGAAAGCCACTTATGTTGCTGGTCATTTTTGCTGATTTCTCAAAACACGTTCACCATTTCTTTTTCACTAACAGTCCTGATTAATCAATAGTTGATGAGCCTACACGTTTGTTGACAGGCTGTACAGGTGCTCTGGGGAACTTAAGCTGGTGGGATGTTGAACAGTAGAAACCTGGCAGCTGTTAATGCTGATTTGCCAGCCTGCAGTATATTTGCCATTCCCATTATCCCCATGGTAGAGGTGAAGATACACTGAAGCTCTGCACACATTTAGCTTACACGTCTCTGAAACATCATTCTGTGTCTGATGCAGAATGAGAATGAGTCCTTCCTCTCAGGTCCTTCTCCTTGAGCACTTAAGACTGGGTTGGGGTTTAACTATTTCCAGGGGGTCATTGAAGGTGGCTCAGGAAGTTTGGATGGTGTGCTTAGGAGCAGAGCCTCCGGTCACGTCAGCTCACAGGTGAATCTCAGCAGCAGCAGGGAGGGTAATGTGAGGGAGCGCTGAATGACTGCTGTGTTGATGGCTGCACACAGACAAGACAACATTCAAATGTTGATGTTACAACCTCCCATTCAAGCATACTGCATTTCTACTGTCATCAAATATCATGCAACCACCAAAGCATGTCTCCTGTTATTGATGGATCAGTACACGAGCAGCGTTCTGATTCCTGCTCAGAGCTCCACAGTTGTTCAAAGATGAATAAAAACACATTAAAAGTGCTGCAGTGTTACCCTGGCTCACATGTTCCTTCACCATGATGAATACAGACATGCTGTTCTTCCTTCTGACTACATAAACCAACCAAATGTGTTTGACAAACATTCAATAAAAACTGCCAACAGTTTCACAAAGTGTTAAAAGGCCTGGAGGCCATGCACACACACACACACACACACACACACTGATGCAGCACTTGATTCGATGCCTTTAACTTTCACAAACACGGGCACAGTGGTGGATGCACTGGGGCCATTTTGGGATTCAGTATCTTGCCCAAGGTCAGTCTTACACGTGGCCTGGAGGAGCCAGGGACTGAACCGAGACTTTTTGATTGATAGATGACCTGCTCTACCTCCGGGAGGTAAAGAGGTTATTTATAGTTATTAAAAAGTGCTGGAAACTCTCAAAGACACAGTTTTTTAGATTCATGTACAGTTGCACAGTCACAGTTGTACTGTAGCTCTAGCTGAACTATTACATACCAATGACATGTTCTTTTCCTTTCTTCAGTCTCGGGTTGTCTGTAACAACACAAAATGTAAGCGTTTGCTTTGAGAAGACTGCCGTCAATAAACGATGAGAACAAATCGCTGTGCAAACTCACCAAACACAATGAGGCGGGTGTGGGTATCTGTGGAGCCCAGAGGATTCTGGGCTGTGCAGCGGAACATGGAGCCATTGAGCTCAGCAGGAACTCTCTCCAGGATGAGCTCCCTTCCACTATGCTCTGTTCTGCCATCGAGCAGATGTCCGCCAACTTTGGTCCAAGTGAACATGGGTTCAGGGAAGACCTCACTCTGTGGGGACACAGGTGTGTGCAGAGCTGTAGGTCAGGTCTCTGCTCACAGCTTACAGGGAGAAAAACCAAGGGAATATACGTCCAGGGGGTGCTATGGTTCTCTGAGTCATATCACCTTTAACACTGTGCTGCAAAAATCATACACAGAGAAGCTTTTTGAATTTCCTTCAGTAGCTTGCAAAAAGAAGTGATGTAAGACTAATCCAAAAAAATGTCTGTCTGTACTCTAGTAAATTCAACTTCAACTCCATCTGCTAAATAGGTTTTGTGGGTGAAGTTGATTTTCTGTCTTAACAAGTAGGACAAGTAGACTGAAAAAGAATAATTAATATTCAGACCACTGAAGTAACAGTGTGGAGGCTGGCTATGGCCTCATCTTCTCCATAATGTTCTCTGTGAAATTCTACGTAGAAAGCACCTGCTTACATCTACAAGTCTCATTCACAAACACATCCATATAGTGTTTCTAATCTAGCTAACACACACACACACTGCAATGGATGCATCAGGAGCAACTCTGAGTTCAGTATCTTACCCACAAAGAAGAAACACTCAGTGCATCATAGGACACCCCCCCCCAGCAGCCTAGGCCTATGGCAGCAGAACTAAGGGAGGGTTCAGGGTCACCTGATCCAGCCCTAACTATAAGCTTGATCACAAAGGAAAGTTTTAAGCCTAATCTTAAAAATAGAGAGGGTGTCTGTCTCCTGAATCCAAGCTGGGAGCTGGTTCCACAGAAGAGGGGCCTGAAAGCTGAAGGTTCTGCCTCCCATTCTACTTTTAAGTATCCTAGGAACCACAAGTAAGCCAGCAGTCTGAGAACAAAGTGCTCTATTGGGGTGATATGGTACTATGAGGTCTTTGAGATAAGATGGGGCCTGATTATTCAAGACATCTAACATTGACACTCTTGAACAGCCAGGGATTGAACCACCAACCTTCCAATTAGAGGACAACCCACTCTACTCTACTCCACCTGAACTATAGCCACCCCCACAGGATAAATGTAGTTTTGGTAAAATTATAATCCACGCCAGCAGTAATGACACCCGGTTACGCCAATCGGAGGTCACTAAAATCAATATTGAATCAGTGTGTGACTTTGCAAAAACAATGTCGGACTCTGTAGTTTTCTCTGGGCCCCTCCCCAATCAGACCCGGAGCGACATGTTTAGCCGCATGTTCTCCTTGAATCGCTGGCTGTCGGAGTGGTGTCCAAAAAACGACGTGGGCTTCATTGATAATTGGGAAAGTTTCTGGGGAAAACCTGGTCTTGTTAGGAGAGACGGCATCCATCCCACTTTGGATGGAGCAGCTCTCATTTCTAGGAATCTGGCCAAATTTTTCAACCCTCCTAAAACCTGACTGCCCAGGGTTGAGACCAGGAAGCAGAGTTGCAGTCTTACACGCCTCTCTGCAGCTTCTCTCCCACACTAACTGTCTCACAGTCATTGCCCACGTGAGCTTTGAAGGCTCCCGGTAAGATAACAGTCATCGGATGGAGCACCCTTGACCACCACATCCAGCAACTCCAAGAAGGCTGGGTACTTTGAACTATTATTTTGCACGTAATTTCAAACAACAGTCAGGAGCCATTCCCAAGTCCAAAGATGCAGGGAAGCAACCCTCTCATCCATTGTGAATGAGAAAACTCTCAAAAGGCGACTGATTTCAGACCCCGGCTCACCGCCTCAGGTCCAGGGCCTGCAGTGACCACACCCCAGAGCACCAACACGCACTCCAGCGCAGGGAGGGACCCAACCAGGAAGTGTGCGCCAGGGCCCCAGACCCCGCACCCAGCCACCCGGCCCAGGGCCATCACCCTCCACCACAAGCACCCCAGTCCCCATAACCCAGAACCACAAGGCAGCATTCACCCAAGTTCCCACCACCAGCAACCAGGGCAAACACAGAAACCATCAACAACCCATATCCCTGGGCCCACCCCCAGCCACCTGCTAGGCACACGGGGAGACGAGACTACAGCTGATTACCCCCACTAAGTGATTGAATTGATCAGTGGGGACCAGAGAGAATCAAATTCATCCAAATGTTTTTTTAGAGGAGGTAGTAATCTAAAAGTAAATTTATATACATATCATTTATTGATTTCCAATTCATGAGGATAGTTTTCTTAGCAATGCATAAGGTAGATAGTTGCAATGCACTTGAGTGAGCACTGAGTGTTTCTTTTCATCCACCCCTTTCACTCTGTTTATACCCCACTCTGTATTTAATCATTATTATTAATCTCTGTCTCTCTTCCACAGCATGTCTTTTGTCCTGTCTCTCTCCCCTCAGCCCCAACCGGTCACAGCAGACGACTGCCCCTCCCTGAGCCTGGTTCTGCTGGAGGTTTCTTCCTGTTAAAAGGGAGTTTTTCCTTCCCACTGTTGCCAAGTGCTTGCTCATAGGGGGTCGTTTGACTGACTGGTTTTCTCTGTAATTATTGTAGGGACCTTGCTTACAATATAAAGTGCTTTGAGGCGACTGTTTGCTGTGATTTGGTGCTTTATAAATAAACTGAAGTTGATCCAAAGTGCTTTCCAGGAATTTGCATTTCAGGTCTAAAAAAGAAGGTTTCAAAACATGAAAAACTGTAAAAGTTTTGTTTTGTTGTGTTTACTAATTACAAGTGGAAACAAACTGCCGGCCCTGTTATGACCCTGTTATGACCCTGTTATTACTACCTATCAGAGTGGCACACTTTTTTTTTTTTTTGGGCCACAGCAGCTTTATTGGCAGTATAGAGAGACAGGAAACGGGGAAAGATATGGGGGAAGACACGCGGGCAACCTGGAAACAAATGTGGTCACCTGCTCCACCCCTGAGCCACCCGGGCGCCCCAGAGTGGCACACTTATTTATGAGTTACAGTCATGTTACACGCACACACACACACACACACGCTCATGCACGCACACACACACAAACGCTCTCAGTGAAAGAGCCATGTAGTGAATTCTGCACTGTGACCAAATGAAATGCTCTGAGTTGATTTTCAAAGTGAACAAAAAGGAAGTGAAAGCGGTTACTGCCTGAGGAACGAACTCGGTATGAAAACCCGTCTCACACTTTGAACGCGCTCAGTGGAGTTAAAAACCCATCTGTCCTCTGATAATGGAATGTGCCCTACCCTTTGTTGAGATTTTTAAACTTCACAGAGACTTTTTGTTCAAAGGCCCCTGTGGTGAATACTCACTGCAGAAGGTCCCAGCTGGAAGCCCTGGACTGTGATCCGCACTGTGTCTCCCACTTTGGCTTTACTGGGGCTCATGGACAGCTTCGGCCCCCTGGGAGCAGCTGAGTGGAAAAGTGGAAAAATACCACACTGGATATTAAACACTGGTGAACAAGCAGGACAACGTCCAGATTAATTAAAATCAAAACAGTACGTTTACATTTTAGTTACCTAAATTAGACTGTAGCCACCTGCAGAACACTTGTCACACAGCTATGCTGCAAACTGAAGCAGTAAAAGCTCTGCTGAGGGCTCAGAATGACCCACTTACTGTGTTTTGTTCACACTTCATGTTGAGTAAATGAATTTACTGCTTTGTTAATTCTCTGTAGCCCTGAATTTGTTCTTCAAAAATGTGGCTTTATTGAAGTTTAAATCTCAGCAGCTTTCATTATGCAACATACCATCTACTCTGGGAAGACTCCAGGACCAGGATTCTCCATAGAAACAGGTGAACAAAGAACAGAGCCTCCTTTAATGCAGTGCAGCTGAAATGGGAATGTGTGTCAGTGCAGATCATGGTCGGATTTGAAGAAAATATCATGAAGTTAAATATATTAGAATTTAGATTTCCCATCTGAAAAGCATAGCCAATCAATAACTGATGCCCAAAGCTCTGTGCATAGAGAGCATACCTGTGTGAACAGCTGCAGGCAGGGCTATTTACATTAAGCACATCTCCAATCCTTAGAGTTCATGTTCTCACCTGCACAGCTGACTTTATGACCAGATGATTTGGGAACTGGAAAACAATTTGGTTTGCATGTTAGCTCAGCCAGTGTGTGTTAGTGAATGACTCACCCAGTGTGACCTCAGCTTGCATGGGCATGGACAGAGCCGGGTGGTTGACCTCACAGCTGAACAGAGCCTCGTTGTCCAGCTGAGGGTTGAGGCTCCAGGTCAGCATGGCTCTGACCTCCATGGTGCCATCACCTGCGGCCTGCTGCCGGTGATGGAAGTAGTAGAGAGGGTCACTGCTCTGAACCCAGCGGGGAA
This sequence comes from Pterophyllum scalare, assembly GCA_024447675.2. Classification (NCBI taxonomy): domain Eukaryota; kingdom Metazoa; phylum Chordata; class Actinopteri; order Cichliformes; family Cichlidae; genus Pterophyllum; species Pterophyllum scalare. The sequence goes on along the minus strand of JAMQGT020012702.1, from coordinate 78,370 downwards.
ACTCCCTGCTCACTATCGTCTCAGGGATCACCTCAGTGGTTTCCTCTGGGTTCAATTCAGACCCTTCTTCTTGGCTCCGTTGAGGATCATCAGGTCCATCATGACCTAGCCAAACCCGCTTCTCCTCTTGCTCCAGCAAAGACAGGGACTTCCGGAGTTTGGTGTCATCAGCATCTCGACCGGTCAGGACCTGTGCACTCCAAAGCCCTGCCTGCTTCCTGCTCCAGCTCTTTTCATGACCTGGGCTCTTACTTTGGACTCCCACTGAAGAGAAAGACTTGGCTGTTGGAACCACATCAATGAGCTCACCATCTCTCTTGAAGTACACCTAAGCAGCAGAGGCAAAAAATGAGCTCACCGGGAAATTTGGAAGCATTCAAAATCACAATCAGGTTCAGGTGGAGGCGTCTTCAGTAGGTGTTACAGTTAGTGGGATAGCACAAACGTGAGCCTCGTGTTCACTGATCAGCTGTGAATTTGAAAGCAGGAGAAGTTAAATAGTGTCGCCAATTTTACAGTTCTGTTGCAACATGCAGACGTCAACCTGGATGATGTCAAAGGTTATTGGTACTTTGTTCCTGTTGTCCTTACGGGCAGCAAAGCACGGCACCTCTCAGGAGTTGGTAGTCATAAGGCAACTTTCATACAGGAGACTGAGATTTATGCTCCATGTGGCAAAATCATTTTCAGCTGTATCTTTGTTTTTAGTTTTTGGGTTTCGGCATCCAAACTATTTTTAAGGATCATAGTTTACCACATGCTGCTGTGAGACCGGGCTGAAGGTGAGACAGGTAGCTCCAACAGAAATCCAGTGCAGGAGAATTACGCTGAGAAGGGTTTTTAAAGGGGAGCAATAACACAATCTAATAATCCTCTCAGTGTGCATAAGGGCTTTTGCAGATTGTTATAAGATGGACCTGCGGTTGCTCTCACACTAACACTAACGCCTGCTTTTTTTAAAAATAATAAATGTATCTATTTATTTTTGATGTTTTAGTCAGAATTGTGTTTTTAATGATGCTGCCTCTGAGGCATTGAAACAATCCAGCTGTGACGTGTGTGTTGCTGCACCTCAGTGGGAAGCTTACACCTGGATACTGCTCTGCTGATCTTATTCATTACATAATCATATGCCCTTAGTGATCATCATCATCACAGTCATTTGGTTAAACAAGAGAACTTTTAAACAGGCAGCAGAGAAATGAAGGAACATTGCTCCTCTTCATCTTCATCATTTTATCTGTTTCTTATTGAGAGGTGTTGCCACGCTTCTCTGGACTTTTATTTTATCACATATGGCGCTATCCTCTAATCCTCTCATATTAATTCCCAATGTATTTTCAAAAGAGGTCACACAGGGTGCAGACCACTGCTGTAAATAGCTTTTTCATTTCCAAATTTCAAACTGCTGCAGGATGCATCAAACAGGGGTCACTGCTTTTTTCTGTGAGCACTAACCTCTTAAATCCAGCAGAGCTTCCAAAATCATTCTGCAGTGAAAGTACGAGCACTCTTTTTAACTCGACCAGGAAAAGAGTTTTGAGTGTTTTCCGTGATCATAAATAGATGATGGATCATGAAGCTTTCGCATTTGAAGCACCGACACCAGTTAGATCACAAATACCAAATCTTTCAGGTGTCCATCTCACCACGGGAGCTGGCTTTGCTCCGGTAACGATGCAAACCAGAGTGAAGTTCTGGGCCTCGTAGCGGCTGAATGGAGCTGGGCTGTTGGCTGCCACCACAGAGATCGACTTGGGAGGTACTGCAGAGAAAGCACAAAGACTAAGGCTCAAAGATGGAAGCGCTTTCCAGTCGTTGAAGGTGTGTTTTAGATGAATGCAGTGGAAACACCTTCAAATCATCACACTCATTTATTATTATTATTATTATTTTTATATGTTGTTACTCTGATCGAGGGAATTCTCTTTGTAAAAAAGACAAAATGAGTTTTCACTACTGAAATACTTGATAATACTTGGATAAATTACTACAAAGTTTAGTAAAGGATATCCTTGTGCCTACAGAATAAATCCTCCAATAGTTTTGATGGGACAACATGAATATGAATACATACCTATGACAGTGAGGCTGACACTGCTGGAGGCGAGAATAACTTTGTCTCTGGAGCTTCTGTCATAGATCCCTACGTGGCACTCATACAGGCCATCATCCTCCATCTGGACCTCCGGAAGTCTGTTCAAATCCGCAGTTACGAAAATAGCAACGGATGGTTTTTCTCATGTTAAACATCTCAGATGTTCAGTGAAAAATCACCATAGACATAACAAACACACAGTAGTCTCACCGCACTGTTGACTGGTATATTAGCTCCTCTCGTCTGTGGCCGTCCTTCATGTGGGAGTAGCTCGTGTTGTACATGGCATCGTAAGTGAAAATCTTTTGCTTGGCGCCGCCTCCTTCAATAACCTGCACGGGGAACGTGCACTAACATTAGAACCAGTTTAAGCTAGCTACTGTATATGTGAAATAATAACGTAAGGAATGATTCTTTACTTGACGTGAGACACAAAGTGTGTCCCATTCTTTGTGTTTCTGTACATTCTATTTTATTTTTATTTTTCATCTAGTGCACAATAACATTCACAATAACAGTTGCCTTAAAGCACTTTATATTGCAGGGTCCTGACATTCATAAAGTGCTGTGAGCTGTGATGGAAGAGAGTCTATGTTTTTAGGGTCTATGTTAAATCTGAATGCAGAAACACAGAATCTAAGCACACTGCACAGTTACAAGGCAGAAAATTAAGATAATATAAGAACCTTTAAACTTCATCCCAAAACTTGGGAAATTAATGTGTTACAGCAGCCAAAACATGAAAAACATGACAAAACAAAAATTGCTAAAAAATTACTCTAAAAAGGAGCTCAGTTAACCATGAAATACAAACAAATGAGAGGAGATCAATTAAGCTGTTAATGTATCTAAACATGATACAATAAGGAGCTCAAATCTAAATGAATGCAGGTTTTGTAATATGAGGCGTTAAAGCTTTTTTTTTTTTTTCCATGTTTCTGGCAGTGAACAGAAACAGATGTTAGCTGACGTCTGCGTGAGACAATGGTCATTATAGCCATTAACCACAGCCACAGTCATGGTGAGGAACTCGATTCAGAAATGTTCCTTTGGACTAACATATCCAGGAGTACACCACTTTTCAATCTACTAGTGCAGCTATAACAGCTTCAGCTCTTCTGGGAAGTCTTTCCACAGGTTTAGGAGTGTTTATGGGAACTTCTGACCGTTCTTCCAGAAGCACATCTGTGAGGTCAGACACTGATGTTGGAGAGAAGGCCTGGCTCACAGTCTCTGCTCTAATCCATCCCAAAGGTGTTCTATCAGGCTGAGGTCAGGACTGAGGTCACTCATCCATGTCTGTATGGAGCTGCTTTGTGCACTGGTGTGCAGAAATGTTGGAACAAGAAGGGGCCATCCCCAAACTGTTCCCACAGAGTTGGGAGCATCAAACTGTCCCAAAGTTCTTGGTATGCTGAAGCATTCAGAGTTCCTTTCACTGGAACTAATGCCATGTTTCCATTAGTAACTACTCAGCGCGGGTCGACTCGGCACGGCCTTGTTTTATTTCCATTGCAATTGAGGACCGCCTCGATGTGGGTGGAGTCGGTATAGCAGCGCGGGCAGTAGTCTCTTGACATAATTTGTATGCGACTCAAAACACAACACAACAATGGATGAGATAGAGGCAAGCTAACATAGCTAAGGCCAGTTGACTCTCATCATCATACATAAGTCCCCCTACAATGTTTTAATGGATGAAGGTTATCATTAAGTATAACCCTATACCCCCGAACATGTCATAATCGACTCAATGTACTTCAAAAGTGCCGCCATTCACGTACTTCCCGCAACAATTACCGTAATAACCCTATGTTGGTTGTGAAGTGCAGTTTCTCAGCTTTCAGAAACCATTTGAATTTTTCCGATAGGACAAATGGTCACATAATTATGGTAATTCAAAGTTCCTTTAATCAGCGCCTCAGTGCTCGGTGTTAACCAGCTGTTCACGGCTAGTAGGGGCAGGTAACGGTGCTGTATGCTGTGTGTGTGTGTTTCAGATGGCTTGCTTGTGTCAAAACTACCGCTGCAAACTGTCGGTCTGGGCATTCAACCGAGCCTCCCCGTGGTTTGCGAGCCTCCATTTTCTTGCTGTCGGGTTTTAAAAATGGTGCAGTTGATTCTAGTGAAGGAGTCACTCTCATGACTCTGCTAGTGATGACAATCCCTGGCCAATCAGTGGCATGCTGTCCTTAGATGTCGGATCGCCTCGGATCGCTTGGAACTCCGGCTCAGTAAGTACTAAAAAAGTACCTGGTACCAATGGAAATGCCTACAAACTGTACCGAGTCGAGCCGCGCTGAGTAGGTACTAATGGAAACGTGGCATATGGGGCCAAGCCCAACACGTCTCCACTGCTCCATGGCGTGCTTTACACCACTGCATCCGGCACTTTGTATTGAGCTTGGTGATGGAAGGCTTGGATACAGATGCCATGGAAACCCATCCCATGAAGCTCTCTACACACTGTTCTTGAGCTGATCTGAGGCCACATGAAGGTTGGAGGTCTGTAGTGATTGACTCTGCAGAAAGTTGGTGACCTCTGTGCACTATTACCCCCAGCATCCTCTGACCCCACTCTGTGATTTTACGTGGCCTACCACTTCATGGCTGAGTTGGTTTGTTCCCAATCACTTCCACTTTGTTATAATCCCACTAACAGCTGACTGTGGAATATTTAGCAGTGACTGGACTTGTTGCAAGGTATCACCCTATCAGGTACCACGCTGGAGTTCACTGAGCTCCTGAGAGTGATCCATTCTTTCACTGATGTTTGTAGAAGCAGTCTGCATGCCTAGGTGCTTGGTTTATACACCTGTGGCTGTGGAAGAGACTGGAACACCTGGCGAGTGACTACTTTTGGCAGTATAGTGTATCTTCTTATTGGTCAGAATAATGTTCTTATCTAAAAAGTCCTGAAGCCAGGTACAGCTACACTGTGGCCATAAAGCACATCAAACTGCATTCACTGTGTTATTCAGCTCGCTAGTCCAGTATTCTTGTCCCAGCACCTCACATTCCTCAAGATGATCGCTGGAACAGCTTCAGCACAAAAACCTCATCATTTCATTTGTAGCTGCTCGAGGACCACAGTCCTCACTCCAGGCCACAGCACAATGATCCGGAGAAGATTCCAAGAGTGCAATCTGAAGAAAGCCACTAGTAGGCTTGGAAAACCAGACTTAAGAAGCTTTGTGAAACCAAAAGTAGGCGGTACACTTGCATAAAGCACAGTAACAAAAATTAGATAAAATATAATATCAAGAGCAACAATAATAAATAAATAAATGCGCATGTCCAAGTACATTTTTGTTTTATTATTCACAGGCTGGATTTAAAATATAGATCTCTTTTTCAATCCAGTACCTTGATCATAAACTTATGAGTAGAGCAAGAAAACTAGAGCCATGTGGAATAGATACAGTGTAAAAATATCAGTTGGGTAGTGTTGGTCATTTTGTGAAATTTTGTCTTCTAAGAGTAACTAAGTGGTAATTTTAGATACCTTTGTATACTTAGATGTGTAATTCTAGTATGAGAACGACACACACAAGATGTTAACGTGGGAACATCACTATCACTGTGAGCATCTGAGATCATCATTTGGCTCAAAGCACTAAGTGCACCCGTTTGCTTACCCGAAACCACACAATCTCTCGTAGGCTGCCATCTGTTTGGAAGTTGCACTTGAGTGTGAGTGTATCTCCAATGATGACAGCAGGAAGAGGTTCAATAGAAACGGTTAAATAACCTGCAGAAGAGACAAAAGTAAGAGATATGGCTGCTATGGTGAAGAGGAAGTCCTGCTCTGAGCAGCTTCTCACAGTCAATAGAGTTGTAGTTTTGGTGCTGTTCACTTCTCTTCCACTCTGTTGTATCAAGGCTGAGGCTTGGATCCTCATTTAGCAAAACCTTTTATGTTGCATGTGGTTAAATGTGGTTCATCAAGCAATATCACAGGTTGTGTTTCCACTGGTCTCCACATTAGGCTGATGGTGCTAAATTAAAGCTAACAGTGCTAAATCCACATTTCAGGAACTTTTGAGCTAACTGTTTTAGATTTGGCTTATAGTTAGGGCTGGATCAGGTGACCCTGAACCCTCCCTTGCTTATACTGTAATAGGCCTAAGCTGCTGGGGGGTTCCCATGATGCATCAAGTGTTTCTTTTTTTCACTTTTTTCACTCTTTGTGTTTAATGTTTAATCATTAGTTATTACTAATCTCTGACTCTCCTCCATGGTGTTTTTATGACCCTACAATAATTACAGAGAAAACCCATCAACCAAAATGACCCCCTATGAGCAAGCACTTGGCAACAGTGGGAAGGAAAAACTCCCTTTTAACAGCAGAACCAGGCTCAGGGAGGGGCAGTCATCTGCTGTGACCGGTTGGGGCTGAGGGGAGAGAGAGCAGGACAAAAGACATGCTGTGGAAGAGAGCCAGAGATTAATAATAATGATTAAATACAGAGTGGAGTATAAACAGAGTGAAAAGAGGTGAATGAAAAGAAACAGTGCATTATGGGAACCCCCCAGCAGCCTAGGCCTATAGCAGCATAACTATAAGCTTGATCATAAAGGAAAGTTTTAAGCCTAATCTTAAAAATAGAGAGGGTGTCTGTCTCCTGCATCCAAGCTGGGAGCTGGTTCCACAGAAGAGGGGCCTGAAAGCTGAAGCTGAATTCTACTCTGAAGTATCCTTTTAAGTATAAGTGCTCTATTGTGGTGACTATGAGGTCTTTGAGATAAGATGGGGCCTGGTTATTCAATAATAATGCCTTAGACTTATATAAGCGCTTTTCACGGTACTCGAAGTGCTTTACAATCCTGTGCACCATTCATTCAGACCTCAATCATACTCAGTGATGGCCCTGGGGCAGTCTAAGACAGAAGCGGCCCCTATGGCCCCTCCAACCACATTCACACTTAGGCCATGTGGATTAAGTGTCTTGCCCAGGGACACAGTGACAGCAACGCTCAGACAGGGACTCGAACCTGCGACCCACCCGTTGCGAGGGAGCACCTACCCACTGCGCTACTGCCACCCACGAGACCTTTTATGTGAGGAGAAGGATTTTAAATTCATGTGTGAGAGAGGGTGTGCAGTTTTTGGTTGTATGAATTGCTGGAATGATTTTTATTAAAAACCGAGCTGTAATCCACAAAGAGCATCCAGGCATAGCTCTACTGCTGCTCCAATTGGCTCAGCACAGAGTGGTCAAAAGTGGGGGTGCAGGCTAGCCCTTGATGTGCTGGAGAACCAGCCACCAGGGCAGTGATAATCGTTCTAAGGCTTATGGTGAATGGATGACGGGAGGTCATTGATTGTTTCCTAGGCAGACCGGACTGGACAGTGCTCTTGGGCCTCACAAGCAGTTGTCCGAGGATCTTATTAGATAATTTGAAGTTCCCAAGTGGATTCCAAGTTGCTAAACAGTACATCCATGTCCCAACTCCATATACCAATGTGGCAAGGGCTCTCCAATAGAAGCATGGTCACCAAGACAGCTAATAGTGGGCATGCTTACCACTGTGGAACACCACTGTGGATCCCAACTACTTACAGTGTATCACAAAAGTGAGTAGACCCCTCACATTTCTGCAGATATTTAAGTATATCTTTTCATGGGAGAACACTGACAAAATGACACTTTGACACAGTGAAAAGTAGTCTGTGTGCAGCTTATATAACAGTGTAAATTTATTTTTCCCTCAAAATAACTCAATATACAGCCATTAATGTCTAAACCAGTGACTAGGGTGTCCTGGTGAGACACGCACTTATGGATATCCTTATGTTAGACTATGGTGTTTAATATGGGCAAACTGTGGTTTGCACTGAGGTGCAATAACTCTTCTCAGGCAGGCTGTTCCTCCCAAGCATGCCCCTCCAGGTCTCACTGTCATTGCCCACATGAGCGTTGAAAGGTCGCTGTAGGATGACGGATGACTGGATGGCACACCCGCGAGCACTGCGTGCCTGAGATTTTATGGAAATGACCCGCTCACCCGCCAGTGAAAACTTCCACATACAGGCCTCAAGCCGGGGGAATACAAGGATACACACCCCAGCCTGCCGCCTCTCATCGAGCCCAACTTCAGACTGAAACAGAGTCCAGCCCCTCTCCAGGAGCCCAGGCCGAACACTGAAGTGAGCCCGACTATACTCTAGCAGCTATTTCGTGCCATTTCTTCCTGTAGACACGATAGCTCAAAAAGTTTTGAATGAATTCTGATAAAACTCTGTAGGGGTATAGACTGGGGTTATACTAATAAATTTGAACAGATTATTAATATAACCCCAGTCTATACCCCTACAAAGGTCTTTAAGTTCAAATCAATGATTTATTGGTTGAAAACTGACAACAACTACGATTCTTACAAGTTCAATTCAATCAAATTCCATTTTATTTCTATAGTGCCAAATCATAACATCAGTCGCCTTAAGGTGCTTTATACTAACTATCACATTATAGTTTGCATCCAAACATCATGTCACATTTTACCTCTGACCTCACTTTAATATTTCACATCCGTCATTCTTTCAAGTTGATCCTAATATACGTTATATATTTTATTATGACTTGATTATGTATATTACGGGTTATAACTACTTAAATACACAATTTTTTAACATTTTTTTTAATTGAACATTTTCAAAATTATAACAGTCCAGTACAGTGCATAAGACCACAGCAGTGTCCTTATTGGATATAATATTCCCAGGTCCTCCAACACTCTACCAAACTTTTCTTTAAAAAGGTCCTTCTGATGGTTAATATGGGATCTTAGCTTTTCCAGAGAAATGTAGTCTGATATCAAAGATTGCCACAAATGTATTGAAGGGGGCTCATCTCCCACCCACTTGGTCATAACAGCCTTCCATCCATTAGCAAAAAGTGTACAATATCCTTATGATGATTCAGGGTTAGGTCCCAATAAACATAATATTGGATTAGGCTGTAATTGTCACTTGTTCCTGATTTTTTTTTTTTCAGGAAAACAAAATAAACTTTTGATCAAAAAAAGTTTTGACTTCATATTTGTTACTAAACATTTAAACAAATTTTACTAAACAATGAAATAAATACTACACATGTACCATGTCCACATAAGTAAAAAATATTTAAAAAATAAATATACTCAAAATTTTGTCAAGTATATTAAAATGGGTTTCAACAAGGCAAATAACAAAAGCTGCACTTGTTTTTACTGCACTACAAACTTCTGAAAGTATGCTTTAAAAGAACAAAGAACACAAAATCAATGCGTACAAAATACAATCAAATTCCTCTAAAATACTGCCCAGAGAGCAAGCTGCCTTGGCGGAGGTTTACTTCTGGTTTTCTGTGTTTTTTTGAATCACTGTTGTTTATACAGTATAAGGCTCTCATTATGTACCTGTGGCACCTTTACTTTATGTTGTTTATTCACTGTAGATGGTACTATTCTTATTCTTTTTATTGTCACTACAATATATTCATTGCCCTTGTGGTATCATCCATCCATCCATTCATCCATCCATCCATCCATCTAATCCTTTCACCTACTCTGCTCCAATCACCACCCTGGGGACACATACAAGGTCTTGAATAATCAGGCCCCATCTTATCTCAAAGACCTCATAGTACCATATCACCCCAATAGAGCACTTTGCTCTCAGACTGCTGGCTTACTTGTGGTTCCTAGGATACTTCAGAGTAGAATGGGAGGCAGAGCCTTCAGCTTTCAGGCCCCTCATCTGTGGAACCAGCTCCCAGCTTGGATTCAGGAGACAGACACCCTCTCTATTTTTAAGATTAGGCTTAAAACTTTCCTTTATGATCAAGCTTATAGTTAGGGCTGGATCAGACGACCCTGAACCACCCCTTAGTTATGCTGCTATAGGCCTAGGCTGCTGAGGGGGGTCCCATAATGCACTGTTTCTTCTCATTCACCTTTATTTACTTGTTTATACTTCACTCTGTATTTAATCATTATTATTAATCTCTGTCTCTCTTCCACAGCATGTCTTTTGTCCTGTCTCTCTCCCCTCAGCCCCAACTGGTCACAGCAGATGACTGCCCCTCCCTGAGCCTGGTTCTGCTGGAGGTTTCTTCCTGTTAAAAGGGAGTTTTTCCTTCCCACCGTCGCCAAGTGCTTGCTCAAAGGGGGTCGTTTTGACTGTTGGGTTTTCTCTGTGTTATTGTAGGGCATACACACTGACACCATTCATCATCACCATTCATCATATGACTTCAGACTGAGTCTTCAGACTGAGTCTTCAGACTCAGTCTGAAGTCATATATCTGAAACATCCCAGCTTGTGAATTACAGTGGAAACACAAGAATTAAATGTACCAAAGCTTCCCAAGGTTGTTATAAACTGTAAGACACACCAAAGGGAAAAATTATCATCTAAAAATGTCAACAATGCATACTGGTTTATTGGAAGGCATGCGTGTTTATTTTAGTCTTTTCACCCTCTGGAAGTGGATGGTTAAAAAGTACACTGACTAGACCTACTGTAAGTACTGAACCACCTACACAGTATACAGGAGGTGCCCAACCATGGAAGCCCATGTTATGAAGCTCCCAGTGGACAGTTTTTGTCCTGATGTTAAAGCCATAAGAGGTTTGGAGCTCTATAGTTATTGAGCCAGCAGAGCACAGGTGACTTTTAGGCACTGTGCACATCAGCACTCAGCGAGCCAGCTTTATGTGGGCTGACACTTTGCGGCTGACTTGCTGTGGTGCACCACACTCAAATTCAGTGAGCTCTTTAGAGCAAACCGTTCTTTCACAAATGCCTGAATTCAAAGATCAAGATGTGTGCCCCAGTATTTTTGCCCAAACAGTACATCTTTGTCCTAGTAATCAATTAGAAAATTTCAGACACTATGTAGCATTGCTAATTAAAAGGACATGACATGATGACTGAAAAGGCTGTGACGTGGAGCAAACGAGAGCACATTTTGGTGCAGAGACGTATCGCACAACAATTTGACGGTCTAAAAACCTGCACAAAGTGGGGAAGATCAGAAGCAAAGAGCACTGTAAAATTTATAGAACAAAGTGAGAGAAAAAAGACAAAAGCTGAGAGCTGCAACCTGGAAAATATTTAATTCTGTGTAATTATTATTCATGTATCACCAAAGAAAAACATAGTTTGCTGTGTTCAGTATTTGGTGCAGACTTTTGAAGTGCTCCAGATTTCTTTCCTGACACTTGAATATTTACTGGTCTAAATCCCACTGAGCTTAAGGATTAAATTTAGCAGGAACATGCAGCCAGGGCTGCTGAAATATTTTCCCCCTATAATTCTTTTGTGTTAGATTAGCAGCTCACCGTCAGTTGGGCACAAGCTGACCCTAACTGCTGCTAGTCTAACACACACACTGATTGTTTAGAATATACTGTGGATACACTGTAATCCCAGAAGCAACAGTACTTACTCCAAGATGAGATTTAAATGCTGTTGTGAGATAAAGGGTTAATGCAAAATGCAAGTCTTCAGCGGCACACAGCATTTATGACATCCACTGCAAAAAGGCACATTTGAATTTATGTAGAGGTGTCAAACCTCTACACAGTTGTGGCCAAAGGTTTTTGAAAATGACACATACTGGTTTTCACAACATTTGCTGCTTCAGTTTTTTTGATGACAATTTGCATATACTCCAGAATGTCTCTGTTTGCCTTGAAAATGAACTAAATCCCCAAGGTGTAAGAAAATTAATATTACAGTGCAATATATAACTATAGAAAGCAATGTACACAATTGTGCATGGTGACCGAAGGTCATAAAAAGGGCTTAACAAGCATATAGATATTGCTGCTAGACATACTGTGGAAGAGATCCAGAGATTAATAATAATAAGAAGAAATACAGTCTCTCTTTCTCATCCCTGTCAGTACCCTAGCTACAGCAGGGGGGTGGGGGGGGGCTGGAGCCCTATCCCAGCTGTCATAGGGCATGAGGTGGGGTACACCCTGTACAGATTGCCAGCCTGTTGCAGGGCTAACACAGAGACAGATAGATAAAGCTGGGTATCATCTGCATAACAATGAAAATGTATGCAAAGCTTTCTAATAATACTGCCTAAGGGAAGCATGTATAATGCAAATAAAATTGGACCTAGCACAGAACCCTGTGGAACTCCATAATTAACCTTAGTGTGTGAAGACGACTCCCCATTTACATGAACAAATTGGAGTCTTTTGGATAAATATGATTCAAACCACTGCAGTGCAGTACCTTTAATACCTATGGCATGCTCTAATCTCTGTAATAAAATGTTATGATCAACAGTATCAAAGCTGCACTGAGGTCCAACAGGACAAGCACAGAGATGAGTCCACTGTCAGAGGCTGTAAGAAGATCGTTTGTAACCTTCACTAATGCTGTTTCTGTACTGTGATGAATTCTGAAACCTGACTGAAACTCTCCAAATAAACCGTTCCTCTGCAGATGATCAGTTAGCTGTTTCAAAAAAAAATCCTTGAAAGAGTAGTTGTAAAAGAAAAGGAAGGTTGGAGATTGGCCTATAATTAGCTAAGACAGCTGGGTCAGTGATGGCTCACTCAGGATCAATAGCAAAATAGCTGTCTGGTTGTTGGGTTTGGAGGAGACAGGGTGAAGGGCGTTAGCATCATGGGGCTGGGTGAAAACCTGAAGGTGCATAACAGTACAAACAACAGCACAAAAAGAATGACAAAAGGACCTGAGGAAAAAATAGATAGAAACAGTGTTGGTGGAGTTTGATTCAGAAGATACTCTAAAGGAACTCTATTTTGGATTTATGAGGTTTAACGTGAGGGAATCTGTTCCAAAGTCAAAAGGGGGGGGGGCATTTTGACTCAAGATTAGCTTGGAGAGATCACATCAGCAGTTTAGTAAAGAAATGCAAGCCAGTTATTAATGTTATGAGGTGTCTGTCGGGTCTAGGATGGGGAGGTCCTATACAAAGAAGGTCCTGGAAGCATGTTGGGAGAGCAGGAAAAGACAAAAAGTGAGTTTTGGATATATAGGCAAGAATATAGCTCAGCAACTGTACATGATGCTGATTATTGGCCAGCTGTGGGCGAATGTTGACATATTGGTGCAGGAATATTACAGGCATAGGGGCGGGAATTACAGGGACTATATTTAGATTTTCACAGATGGTCAAAGAACAGACAGACAGAGGCAACAAGGGAAGCTGTGGTTATTCCCACATGTGAGATGGGCATAAGAAGAAGAACATTTGATTATTAAAGTGTATATGTGGCAGAACTGTGTGCATTTATCATATTTTGATGTGTGGATAGCCAGCAAGCATCTGAATGTGCTTAATTGAACAGGGGAAAAGCACAGCATTCATGGGGGTACCAGCACACACAGGAATGAAAAGGCAAACTAGCAAAAGGATGTTTCAACAGGACTGGGATGGTGCAGCAGAAGGGAGACAGATATGGTACAAAGGAAGGTGGGAGAGATGAGGAGCAGGGACATTAACAGGAAGGAGCCTGTGATCACCAGCAGACTTCAAAGTAATTTATATGACACACTTTTTATTACAGGAAGGCATCCAACTACCTATTGTAATCCGTGTCAAGGAACGGTTGAACATGTTTTAATTTTGTGCAGGGAATACTATGAAGAAAGAAGAGTTTAGGGCTCGGGGAGCTCAGTTTGAAAATGTGCTCATGTGTGGTGACTCAGTAAAGGGAAGGACAAATCTATTTAGGGTCTTGAAAGCAACGACTCTTCTCTAGAAAATGACTTACAGTGCTGTGAAGGAGTATTTATCCCATTCCTGATTTCTTATATGTTTCAGATCATTAAACTAATTTTAATATTAGACAAAGATGACCTGAGGAAATGCAAAATGCAGTTTTTAAATGATGACTTCTCATTTATTAATTGTAAAATGCTATCCAAACATAACTGGACCTATATGAAAAATCCACCACTGCTCCAAAACCTACATTTTTGTCTTTTGAGCCTTGGACTTGCTTTGTGTTTCACATCATTTTCCTGCTGCATAACCCAAGTGCTCTTAAGCTTCAGGGCACAAACTGATGGCTGGACGTTCTCCTTCAGGATTTTTTGGTAGAGAACAGAATTCATGGTTCCACAAATTACAGAAAGTGTTCTTTTTTGGAGTGAGATGTGTTGGAGAGTTTGTTCTTGGTTGCATAACCAAGAAGAATGGTGTCTGCTGGCCATGAATCACTGTAGCTGGGTAGTTATATCTTTGCTGTCTGGTTGCAGCAATTATTTCTAAAGGAAAAACCTTTGTTTTCTTGGTTCTTTATTTTTGTGTTATACGTCAGGTGGAAGCATTTGGGAGCACCCTGGAGTATTGGCTGGGACACGTCTTCCCCAATACAGATACGGGGTTCTCTCAAAAACCTCCTCCCAAAGAATGATGGGGTAGTCGGAATAATCTGAAGATGGAATTTATTCAGCCGGCCTCCCAAAGTGCACAAAAAAACTACAAAATACAATACAAAAGGGGGAAAACAATAAAAAAGGAAAGTATTCTATATTCAAAGATAAGGCAACTGAAATATCAGTCCTCCCAGAATCTATGGTGCCAAAAAAGACCACGTTACCCTCACTGTAACCATCAGAAGACTGCCCATTTGAGCTGCAACAGTCCTCTTTTAAACCTGCTGCCCCTCCCACTAGGCATCAGGATTACACAATTCAGACAACTTCTCCCACTAGACAGTATGTCTAGAGTGCAAAATTATTAACCAGTAAAGGAAACATATTTACATAAATATTTACCTCTAAGCGAGTTAAGGGAAGGAAAGGAAAAACAAACAAGCAAACAAAATAATGCAGTTCATGTGACCCCAAATGTGCACGCAAACCTACTATTTAACCACCGGAAACTCTGAGCCTCATCTTGCTCTTCCAGCTCCCCGATCGAAGGCACCCGGCAGACTATGCACACTATCTCGATGACACGTAAGTAAAAAAGGCCACTCACTGTAGGCTTCTGTAGCGCGGAATCTGAACGTTCTTCCTCTTACAATTCACTAGCAACCTACCACAATGATAACAGCGATCTGTAGCCGCCCACGTAAATAAACAGGGAAATGTGTGAGTGCAAGTGCGTGGATGTGCATCCACGCCCGCTGCCCATAATCAGTGACCGCGGTGCTCTCTCAAACAGGTGCTTAAATACCCATCACTAATATGCACATGAAGACTAGGGTGCAGTTAGTCTGTTTTGGGGTTTGCATCTACTTGTGGTTGTGTATCCTCACATTGCCTGGTTTTGTTCTTCTGGATTTATCTTCAATGTTTCCTTCTTGTCATGTAGTCCAAGTTAATTGGTAAATATAGATACTGAACATAGTAATGCACTGGTTTCTGAGTTTCATAAAAAATCCTCTCTTGGTATCGTAGATCAGACAAAAATTGAGGAGGAAAGGCAGCAGGGTGAGTTAGAACATAGAAGACTGAGGCCTGCAGCAGCATTGAATTGGGAGAGGGTAACATCTTGGTAACATCAGGGTAACAAATGACAACAACAGTCACCTCAAGGCACATTATATTGTATGGTAAAGACCATGCAATATGACCTGCTATGACCAAGCACTTGGTGACAGTGGGAAGGAAAAACTCCCTTTAACAGGAAGAAACCTCCAGCAGATCCAGGCTCAGGGAGGGGCAGTCATCTGCCGCAACCAATTGGGGCTGAGGGGAGAGAGACAGGACAAAAGACACACTGTGGAAGAGAGGCAGAGATTAATAATAATGATTAAATACAGAGTGAAGTATAAACAGAGTGAAAAGAGGTGAATGAAAAGAAACAGTGCATCATGGGAACCCCCCAGCAGCCTAGGCCTATAGCAGCATAACTAAGGGAGGGTTCAGGGTCATCTGATCCAGCCCTAACTATAAGCTTGATCATAAAGGAAAGTTTTAAGCCTAATCTTAAAAATAGAGAGGGTGTCTGTCTCCTGAATCCAAGCTGGGAGCTGGTTCCACAGAAGAGGGGCCTGAAAGCTGAAGGCTCTGCCTCCCATTCTACTCTGAAGTATCCTAGGAACCACAAGTAAGCCAGCAGTCTGAGAACGAAGTGCTCTATTGGGGTGATATGGTACTATGAGGTCTTTGAGATAAGATGGGGCCTGATTATTCAAGACCTTGTATGTTAGGAGAAGGATTTTAAATTCTACTCTAGATTTAACAGGGAGCCAATGAAGAGAAGCCAATATGGGAGAAATCTGCTCTCTCGTTCTAGTCCCTGTCAGTACTCTAGCTGCAGCATTTTGGATCAGCTGAAGGCTTTTCAGGGAGTTTTTAGGACAGCCTGATAATAATGAATTACAGTAGTCCAGCCTAGAAGTAATAAATGCATGAATTAGCTTTTCAGCATCAGTCTGAGAAAGGATGTTTCTAATTTCAGAGATGTAACTCTTCTCTAGCACTCATGGCCTGTCTCAGCTCCTCTTTGAACTCTGTGCTACATTCTTCCTTGCCAACATCTTACAGCAGGGGTCATCAACTACATCTGTCCAAGGGCCAGAATTTTTCTCAGCAGACAGTGTGAGGGCCAGATGCTCTCATAAAGCAAAATAAAATTAATATTGTATCCTAAGTGATATATTATCATTTGATATATTACCTTTTCTTTCAAATTTTTCTTTCAAAGCTGGACTTTGGTACAAAACCAGTAAGTGGGGGGAGCTGAAGAAGCTGGTCGGACAGTATGCAGTAGAGGAAATGCTGCCCTTAAACACGGCTGACTCGCCCTCGTTTCGGGGGTTGTCATTTTTATGTTGAGGCAGTGGGGGTGATCTTCTGCCATAAAGCGATTTTTCAGTATTTGCCAGAAAATGATCGCCTGTATTTAAACAGCTGTAAATGACTTGTTGACCTATAATCTGTGAGACATGTCAAACATCTCTGAATCAAGGTAAAAACTGTCATTGACATTAAAAATGTCTTTTTAAACAGAAATCTGGCTCAGAAGGCTGCAGAAATCACAACAAATATAACATCACTGTTCTATAAAGATATTTGAAGTGGTCAAAAACACTGGATTGATCATAATGTAGGTACAATAACACAGACTCACAAAGATTGTTGACAAACAGGTTATTTCTTCATGTTATATATAAGCCCTTCATAAATCATGCTGACTGCACTCTGTTTACCAATATAAGCAAAGACATTACACATAAAAGCACACAGAAACATCGGGATCACTTTATGGCAGACCATCACCAGCAGCTGTTGAAAGTAACTAATAAAGTAACTTGTAATCTAACTTAGTTATTTCTAAAATGATGTGATCAGTAAAGTAACCAAGTTACTTTTTAAAGGAGTAATCAGTAATTGGATTAGTTTTTCAAGGGAACTATGCCATCGCTGTGTCAGACACCCTCACACCAAAGGAGACGGGAGCCCCGCGCAGGCCGGGAGAGTACGCTCGGCAGCCAGTGACAAACCTTCCACAGGTTCACCGACGGAAATCTCACTACGACTTTTACTCCCTCTAGTCAAGGTTTCTCACCGAACATTTCTACACAAAACAGTTTTAGACTCACCTACAGCTGTGTTTACAATCTGATCACCACCAACAAAAGCCGACTCCTCAGTGCAGCCAGAAAATGCTTGAAGTCACATGGTCCAATCTTGCATTCTGATTGGTTCTAGGGATGTCAAGGCTTTTGGCAGCACACGGTTAATTCAGACTAGTCAGAGACAGGTATTTAACGGGTTATGACACAACATGATTGATTGGTGTATAGCATTCTGTAAATCTCATTTTTGATGGAGGTGGCATTTAGCAGCTTTTTGCACCTGAACTCTTCATATTTTTTCCTCCTCACTAGATTAGACATGATTTCAATAATATTCGTGGGGCCGGATGGAAAGCTCTGGCGAACCAGATGTGGCCTGTGGGCCACCAGTTGACATTCACTACCTTACAGTCTCCTGTCTCTTTCAGACTGCACCTTTTGAATAACCTGTGTGTACTCCCACACACTTCTTTAAGTACATGTTCACCACAGCCATTTTAATCCTTTTCGCAAAATCCACCACCATCTGTCCGTCTGCATTTCTCTCCTTAACACCATACCTACCTAACACTTCCTCATCACCTCCGTTTTCTTCTCTTACATGTCCACTGATGTCTGCTCCAATCACCAGTCTTTCCCCCTGGGCGCACCCTCTACCAATTCATCCAACTTGTAATTCCTCTTTTTCTTCTAACTGACATCCAACCTGTGGGGCAAATGGATTGACAATATTCACCATCACCCCTTTGATTTCCAGCTTCAGCCGTGTGATCGTATTTGACTCTCTCTTTATCTCCACAACCCTATTCACGTACTCTTCCTTGAAGATTACCCCTACTCCATTTAGTTTTCTACATTATGGTAAAACAGTTTGAATCCACCATCACCCTCCCCATTTATCCAGGCTTGGGTACTCCTAGTGTAGCTTGCAAAAGCTGTATTTTACAGCTTTTCACTATAATTTCAAATATGAGGTCCAAAGAGATGTCAGTGTGGGTGTGCAACGCTGTCATTGGGCAACAAAAAAAAAGCAACCTAAACCTATGAGAAATTAGGAGTAGCCCGTCTGACAGTCTGATGCATTCTTAAAGATGGGAACCCCCACCCCAGTCTGCCAGTCCAGAGGCACCGCCCCAGATCTCCAGGCGACATTGCAGAGGTGTGTCAACCAAGACAGCCCCACAACATCCAGAGCCTTAAGGAACTCAGGGCGAATCTCATCAACTCCAGGGGTTCTGCCACCAAGGACTTGTTTAACCACCTCACTGACCTCACCCCCAATGTTGGTCAAGTCGTCCCCCAGACTCTGCTTCCCCTACAGATGAAGAAGGTCCTCAAAGTATTCCTTCCATCACCCGACTATATCCTCAGTTGAAGTTGGCAGTGCCCCACCCACGCTATACACGGTGCGAGTAGAGTACCGCTTCCCCCCCCCCAAAGTGCCAGAATCACTATGACCCTTCTTCCACCTACCGGCCGGAGCTAGTATTTGAACCATTCAGCATTTTTTCACTGTGAACGCACTCAGTGCTCACAGATGCTGCAGTAGTTTTGTTTGGACTGTAAAACTTGTTTGCAGCACAACAACGTGTTCCCCCCCATTTGTGCCCTTCCGTGTCCAGACGAGGACCCACCCGCACTCATATGTAAAGGATCAGTTGACAAAGTGCGGTGGAAACTCGTTCTTAAGCGTTTCGCCGGTTCATTTGAACCAGCACCAGTGCTGGCACGAGCACTGACACCTCGGCAGTGGAAACATAGAATATGAGGCCATCCAAAAATCTTTTTCCATGGCCTCACCAAACTCCTCCTACACCTGAGTTTTTGCTTTAGCCACCACCCGATCCACGCTCTGCTTGGCTTGCCGGTACCTGTCAGCTGCCTCCAAAGTCCGACGGCATAACCGAGCCTGATAGGACTCCTTCAGCTTGATGGCTCCTTTCACCTCTGGTGTCTACCAGAGATCTGATGATATGATTACAAAATCGATCACCGACCTGTGGCCTAGGGGCCCTGGTGCCACGTGCACTTACGGACATCCTTATGTTTAAACATGGTGGTTGTTATGGACAAACTCTGGATTTGCACAGAAGTTCAGTAACAAAAAACACTCGATTCAGATCAGGCAGACCGTTCCTTTTAATCACACCCCTCCAGGTCGCACTGTCGTCACCCATGTAAGCATTGAAGTAGGACAACGGAGTCACCAGATGGAACACCTGATGGAGCAACTTGCCCAGTGACTCCAAGAAGGTTGGGTACCTTGAACTGTCGATCAGTGCATAAGCACAAACAACAGTTAGGACCTGCACCCTGGCCTGAAGGTGCAGGAAAACAACCCCCTCATCCACTGGTAATACTCCAACATGAAGGCAGCAAAGCGAGGGGACACAAGGATACCCACGAGAGCTCTCCACCTCTCACTGAGAGTAACTCCAGACTGGAACAGAGTCCAGCCCCTCTCAGGAGACTGGTTCCAGACCCCAGGCCATATATTGAGGTGAGCCCGACTATCTCAACCTCACGGACTCGTTCAAGTTCCTTTTCCACCAGAGAGGTGACATTTCATGTCCCATTCGCCAGCCTCAATAGCTGGGCATCGGCCCACCAGGGCCTCCACCCTTGGCCACCACCCAAAAAACACTGTATCCGACCCCTAAGGCACCTCCTATGGGTAGTGGGCCTACTGGAGGACAGGCCCACCGCTCCTCTTCGGGCTGTGCCTCTCAACCAGGACCAGTTTGCCTTGGGAGAACCTACGAGGGGGCAAAAGCCCCCCCCCCCCGATAACATAGTTCATAGTACTTTTTTGCTGTACAAACGCACTCCCTCCATCTGGCACAACTTGGTATCCAGGATCTTGGCTAAGACACATCGACATGCAGACAGGAGGAGTAAGGGATCGATCAACAGACTTTCTGATTGGAGTTGACCCACTTTATCACCTGAGCCATAGCTGCCCCTCCCATGTTGGAGGCAGCTCTTGATATGTGGACAAGAGGGACCCAGTGCAACATGCAAAGCAGCAGCAGCACAGTGTGCTCAGAGGTGCTCTGATGTTCTCTGCCATTACAGTGAGGCTCACCTTCACCATCCTGGTCTGTGCTGAATGATGTCATCCTGCCTCAGATTATTTTTCCCCATGTTTTTCCTCTTAATCCTCCCTGCAGCTTTTCATCCACAAAGCCAACCATTAGCCAAACTCTGTCTCTCCACACACAGGCACACACACACACACACACACACACACACACACACACACACACACACACACACACACAATCAATGTGGCAGAGAGATTAACACAAATCAGAATAACAGTGAAATCCCCGCAGAACAAAACAAACAAAAAACAGTACTCACACATGATAACTGTTTCAAAATATACTCTGAACAAAGGAGAGCAATCATTTAACTGAGAGAAAGCATATTGTGCAATGAGATTAATGTTAGTGAAATGAGATCTAGAGAAATGATATCACTGCCCCAGTCAGCTTAGGTTTAGCAGTGGACAGTCGTTACATTTGCCTGCATTAATGTGATAAACACATACAGGACAGTGTGTGAACAATTGGACTTCTAGCTACTGTACAACACAAGACATAGACTGTTAGTCCATGTCTTGTGTTGTCTTTGCTAGAGTGGCTTATTGGGACGAATCACTCAGTGAGTCTGCCCTACTAGACTCCGACATGCAAACATGCAGCAAACTGAAACACCACAAAAAATCTTCCAACCGTTGCTTCGCTACACGTTAGGAATGGTGGACATGAATGAGGCAAAACAAAAGCTGCTTTGAATGGGAACTACGGGAGGCTCATATTAATGCCCTCCTTTGCTCACAGAGCTCAGTTCTTTATATAAGACCACCACATCTGTCATCTAGCTAACAAGCTGTCAAACCTGAGGCCGAAATCCCCACAGAAAGAGAACTGCTATATGAAATACCTTTCATCTTCTCAAATAGCCGTTCACCTCTTTTCCAAAGCAAATAATAAAAAACATATAGTGAAGAGAAATACCACTGCAGTGGACATATCTATTTAATGATTTCTCTGTCTTCTTTTATTTATGTTACACAACAACATTGCAGTTATGGTAAATGGAGTAGTTCCTATTTAGCACTTCTCTACTCGAGCACTCAAAGCACTTTACACAACTATGAAACTAACTGGGTTAACTGGAACTGGACCAGTTGATGCCTGTGGATCAGTGCCTGTGGAGTTAGCAGCTTGCACATGTGGAAAGGCTCCATGATGCTGAAAGGTATATGCAGGTTTTAGAGCAACATGCTCCCATCCAGACCAATTGGAGGCTTTCCATTTTTCAGGGAATTGCTGGAATTGCAGATACTAGAACACAGAATATACACCATGAATACATCCATCAATACCATTGATTTCGATTTGATCTGCCTACAAACTAAAGTGATTTCCACATCTTCTTTGGAGGCCATAGGGCAGTAACCTTTAATGTTTAAATGCTTCAGAGATCTAATGTGCAGCCGTCACCTTAAACAGCAGCACTGAGAGCCCATAAAAAATATTTGAACTTGAATTAAAAGGTTTATTTTACCACTCTGTGTGCTAAAGCACCAGATTAAGTTTTCTGCTGCATTAATCTCGTTTACCTTTTGCAACAATGTTGCATATTACTGTCAGATTTTAAAAAATCTTTTTTATAGATTTATAATTACCTTTTTAATCATCATGATGTCTGATTGGAGTACAGTAGGTGACACTCACGGGGATCCTTTTGTGCGGGAGAGTCACCTGACCTGTGAAATGCCCCTTTTTATGTGAGTGTGCAAAGAGCCTGAAGCAGAGAGCCCAGCTTAACAGAGACAGCTGATAACCACTGTCACGTGCATGTGTTAGGTTTTGTCGAGCCAGCCAGCAGAGAGCCCGGCTGTGTTAACAGCAGGTATATACGACAGTAGCAGCTAGAATCCTCTCTCAGGGACAACGTTCCTCTCCCAAAGTCCAGCAGCTGCTCTCCTCAGCTCCCACGTTTATGGACTGTTGGTAAAGCAGAGGGGGTGCTGCACAGTGGGCGACATGACCCTCTCCTAACTTTTTAAAACGACATGATGCTACCATCAAATAAAATAAGCTAATCTTAGGACTTAAGAACAGTTTCTTTGCCAGAGCAATCACCACCCTGAACTCACACACTCACCCACTCTAACTGTGCAACACCCCCATCTCTGTGCAATATTTATATCATTCATAGTAAACAATATCTATCACTCCTATATTGTGTAATATCCAGTATTCCTCCACTAGTGCAATATTCACCATCTTCATTATTATATGTATGTATATACCTATTTTATTTTTTACAATGTATATATTTTTATACATTCAAGTTTTATTTTCTATTCTATTCTAGTTTTTTTGTAATAGTCATTTTAAACATTTTATATATTTTCTCTGTTCTATTGTGAATAAAATATCAGTTAAAAACATTTGCAAATAATTGCATTCTGTTTTATTTACATTTTACACAGTGCCCCAACTTTTACAGAGCTGGGTTTGTGAGCAGCCTTTGCTTCATGATTTATGACTCTACAGACTGGGATAGACTCTACCTCATTACTGATATAGAACTTACATGGAAACCCCTTTATCACACTTTTATCAAAATGAATGGATTAGAGCGGAGACTGTGAGCCAGGCCTTCTCTCCAACATCAGTGTCTGACCTCACAGATGGGCTTCTGGAGGTCACACTCCTAAACCTGTGAAAAGCCTTCCCAGAAGAGCTGAGGCTGTTACAGCTGTAAAGGGTGGGCCCACATCGTATTAAACCCTCTGGATAGATAGCTAGAGTAGCTGGGGTCTACCACACCAGGCGAGACCCCAGGTAAGGCTGTGCAGAGCCGAGGTGTTGGAGTATCATCAAAATTTGATGTACATTTGTAAATTTGTGACCTTCATTCAAAGAATTTCTAATGTTTTTTAGATTTTAGAGGAATATTTGACCTTTTCTCATAAAAGTCAGCAATCAGAGTTCAGAGCACTCGGTACCGAGTGTGTCACGCATCTGCGGTGCACAGACATCAGGAGGATGTCAGCTGGCCCGTGGGATGTTGTCCCATTCCTCCTGGAGTGCATGTTAAGGGACAGATCATTTTACATTAACCTTTTGGGTTTGTTGAATATATATCAACTTATACCTGGTAATTTATTATAGATTTTCTACGCATTTCATTTTGTGTTATTCATGTTTCATAATTTCTTTCAATAGTCGTGTCAAACTCAGTATCTCTTTATTTTTTTCCTTCCAGTGGGAGTGTCGTATCCAATCCCCAAGGCTCCACATCCTGGTGGTGAAGGAGCTCAGCGCTGTCCTCTCCCTCAGTGGGTGGAGAAACTAATTCATAATCCAAAATCTAGACAGATATTCCCAAGATCGTAGATAGCAAATCTGTGAATTCTGCTTTGGGATTAGCATCCATGCACTCTATGGTTTGAAGAGCCGCTAACATTTAATAACTTTAAAGTACAGATTACCTTGAGCAATATGGGTCAGAGTTAGACAATGGGCTTTTTTTATCCCCAAGGGGAAAATCTCTGAACAGGATTAAATAACTTACTAAAGGGCAGCTTTCCCGCTCTGAAGCTACATCAAAAGGCTTAATAAACATCTAAATTCCCTTTCATAAAAATGGATTTCAACAAGAGCCATGAGAAAGACTGCAGATGCCGAATTTATAGCCTTAAATCTATGTTTACATAACCCCCACATGGCTGCAAATTTTACAAAGCTGATAAAGATTTTGAGGTTTTTGATCATTTAATAGCTTCCAGACAGCCTCTGGTCTCCAGTCAGTTCACCTCAGCCAAATGAACCAGTAGCAAGCCTAGGGCCAGACGTGTGCTGTCTTCACTGTGCATTATTTTCCACCCACAACCAATGACAAACCTACTAAACCTCGCAGCGTATTTAGTGACACGGTTTTTAATAGTGGATGATAACTTTTAGTTAGATTGACAAAATATGGCAAATTATGATTATTATGATACTGCACATAAAAGATGAACACAGCCACAGTGACGTCTGCATTTTAAAGCCTCAGTGTTAGCGTTCTGGCTTCTGTCAGAGGTTTTTGGAGCCAGAGGTTATCAGCTTGATTAATGATTGATGATGACTGATGACCTAATAAAAACTAATAAAAAAAATTGAGTTTCACTCATCAAAACGAAAACACAGAATTCTTGGAATATCTGCATCACACAGCTGGACAAAATAGCAAAACAGCAGCAACACCCTCATAAAGCTACAGTTTCCCGTCACAACAGCCTTAAGTGGCCATTTACTGCCAAAGGAATTTTTCTCTTTTACATTTGGATAGGAAAATGGGAAATGGAAATACAGTATATAAGGCACAGACAGTGTTCTGGAGGCTGGTTGATCTCCTGGTAAGGATTGGGTAGAAGTCAGTGTGGTGCATTTGATTAGAAATGCTGGAGAGGATGTCCAGTCCAATAAGTGGTTTATTTAGGATAGCACATGATGATATACAGAGGTATCCAGGGTGTGTGTGTGTGTGTGTGTGTGTGTGTGTGTGTGTGTGTGTGTGTGTGTGTGTATGTTTGGTTTTGGGTGTGTATGTTTGTGTGTGTGTGGTTACTCATAATTCAGAAAGTTAACACTTAACACCACTCACATCTCCCATACCCTTCTGGCCACGCGCCGCCCGCAGTGACAGCATCCCCAGGCTCGCGCTCTTATTAACTAGTGAACCATCGGGGGTGCACGCACTGCGCGCGTGATCCACTGACCACAAGAGGGCTCCTGTGCACAGTTTCAGCTAACCCTTCAGTCCTTCATAACCCTAACCCTAACCCTTCAGTCCTTCATAACCCTAACCCTAACCCTTCAGTCCTTCATAACCCTAACCCTAACCCTTCAGTCCTTCATAACCTGAACCCTAACCCTTCAGTCCTTCATAACCCTAACCCTAACCCTTCAGTCCTTCATAACCCCTGGCCCTAACCCTTCAGTCCTTCATAACAGAGTCTGTACAATTCTAACAAGCTTGAAAGTCAATATTTGGCATGACCCCCTCTTATTCTTCAGCTCTCTTGGAATTTCTTTAAGTAATCTTCAGGAATAGTTCTCCCGGCTTCTTCAAAAGGCAGTCAACATTCAGATCTCCTCTTTAACTGCCTTTTGTTCCATTCACTGTCAAAACTATTCCACACTGCTTCAGTGTTGAGGTCCAGGCTGTGGGAAAGTCAATCCATGATTGAGAGAAAAACACACAGTGGATCACTTTCTTCTGCTTTTACTACATTGGCAGCATGTTGGGATCTTTCTCTGGCACCCAGGCGTGTCGGCCTATAGGTTGGGATACTGAAAGAGAGTTTCACAGTGGTGAGTAGACCTGAGATGGCTACGCAGACCAGTGAATTAGGGGAGATCGCTATTGCACACAGTGCAGAAGTACACTGATGGTACGTCACAAGCCTGGTTCTTCACCACAATGTCATCCCGCCTCTCACATTTTTCAATGCACTTTGTGCACCGTTCTGATTTGCATTTTGTTGCATGGTGTTGCCAAATCACACAGTTAGATTCACTTTCATATAATTTTTCCATCACTTTTTGGGTATGCCCTGTTTCAGAGGTTAGTTGTTCAAAGGGATACTGCTTTGGGATACTCTTATTGTCCATATCCCTCACATGGCCAGCCCAATGTAAGCATGCTTTCATCAGCATACTTGCAATATTGCAGCTGTTGGTTCTCTCCAGTAATTAAAGATTGCTGATCCTATTGTGCCATTTTGTGCTTAAGATATGCCTCAAAATGTATAAGTTTGCATTATCCAAATTTTTCTGGTGCCTCTGATAGATCGTGGTGCCTTACAAATTATAGAGAAGATATGGCAGCATGGTTGCATTAAAGACTGCAGTCTTCTGTCCCCAGTTGAATATCATAGTCCGTAAAGACACGACGAGAGAGTTTGGAAAAAGCAGCATCAGTCAATGCAATGCCATTTCTGACTTCACTGTCTACCAAAGCATTGTCAAACAGATGACTGCCTAGATACTTGAAAGATCTGAATCTGTGAAGGATGTGATCTCCAATGCATGTTTCTGGGTTCTGAGATACACCAACTGGAGCAAGTTGATGCCAGGATTCTGTTTTCTTGACACTGATTGTGAGGCCAAAATTGTCCATCAATGTCTGTAGGTCATTGTGAGTGTGAGCAAATATCACATTCATCAGAAAACATCTCCATCTCCCAGAAAAGCGTTCTTTCGATCTTTGTGGTAGTTTGCAGCCCGCGCAGACTGAAAATGTTGCTGTCTGTTCTAAACTGGATTCCAGTTCCTGGGGACGTTGTAAAAGTTTCCTTTAGCACTGCCGCAAAAAACAAGCTGAATAAGACTGATGTGAGCACACACCCTTGCTTTACATTGCTCAAGATTGCAAACGATTTTGACTTGTTGCCATTAATGACAACCAGTGATGTGCAGACAGGGGAGGCAGGTGAGGCAGTGCCTCCCCTGCCATCACGACAAGTTAAAGAGTAACAATGATAAGAGAAAATATATTTGACCACTCGACTGTTCTATAAATCTGTTTTATAAAAATGTTTTCTGAATTATTTCAACACTTCAGTGGTCAAAATCACAGAATTTACGTGTCACCTGTTCAAACACATGGAAGAAATGCGGGGTGAGCCAGTGCAGTGCTGTGACTCACCTCTGGTGGCGCTGTGTCACATGCAATAAATGAAGCAGGCGGTTGGCGCATGCCCATTGCTGTCTCTCTTTATATCGCCAGTATACGTTTGATGACACATGTGCTACACATGCTGATGTTCCACATTCTGTCTGATATACTGAATGAGTGTGTGTGACATGTTTATTCTTTGTGATCGGTCATAAATGCACGGTGAAAATACACAGTGGGAGGCAGAAAGTACCGTGCCACATTGATAGTAAAGGATATTGTGAACAGCCGACTCCAGACGAGTCAGTGCCTCACCCGTCACAAACCTCACTGCATTCACTCCATTGTGGGAGTCACGAATGACCTTTGACCACTTTCGTGGGGCACCCGAACTTTGATAGAATCTTGAATAAGAAGCTGCAATGGGCAGTATCAAAGGCTTTGGTTAATTCAGTAAACACTGCATATGCATGTGGTACTCACGACACTTCTCTTGTATCTGTCAGGCAGAGAATATCACAACAACAGTTCCACATCTATGGTGAAATCCGCTCTGTGATTCTGGAAGGATGGTTTCAGCAATGTCAACTACTAGGTGGCATTGAATGATTTTAGCAAAGAGGTTCATCTTTTGCACCTTTCTGGAGCATTGCAACAATGTCGGCCTCTTTGAAGTCCTGGGGAACTTTCTCAATTCATAGATGGATACAAACAACTTATGCAGACGTGTAGTCAAGGACTTGCCATCATATTTCAGACTTCAGTTGGTATTCTATTGAGTCCAGCAGCCTTGCAAGATTTTAGGATTGACACCTCTTTCTCGACTCCCTGTCAGACATCTGGTGATCTGTTTAGCAACTCAGTAAAATCACTGACCCAATAATGTTCAACATTAACTTAACATCGGGATCTTAAGCAAGTCTCATCTGTAGTTTTTATTGTGCAGGATTTATGTGGCTGAGGACCAAAGAGATCTTTTACTGATGCAAATAGCTGATGTGAGTTGTGTTGGTCCACGATGCTTTGTGCTTTATTTAAAAAACAGTTGTTTTTCTTCTTACATGTCTTGTACTCTATTTTGCATTTGGCATAGGCAGCACAAATTCAATAACACTCAGATTTCTGCATCGTTACTGTCAAACCAATCAGCGTTGGGATTATTATCATGAGGAAAAATAAAGCGTATTGCCAGTCAGACGCTTTCAAGATATATTACATGGTGGATTCATAATTCTATCAATTTTAACAAGATCCTGAACACCACTGCTTGAAATGCAGTTTTCTTTATATGGCAAAAAAATCAACAACAATCGCCTCAAGGGTAATTTCTAACGAGGCTTCAGCCATCAGTTTACTCCTTAAGGACATGAGTTTTAGATAATGTTCATATGCTGCAGAGTTTTTTTAGGCCTCCCACTTCACTATTTATCCTCCACTTGAAATTGTAACTGTTCTCACTTTCAATTCAATTCAATTCAATTCAATTCAATTCAATTCAGTTCAGTTCAGTTCAGTTCAGTTCAGTTCAGTTCAATTCAGTGTTATTTATATAGCTCTAAATCACAACAAACAGTCGCCTCAAAGTGCTTTAAATTGCAGGTAAAGACCCTACAATAACACAGAGAAAACCCAACAGTCAAAACGACCCCCTATGAGCAAACACTTGGCGACAGTGGGAAGGAAAAACTCCCTTTTAACAGGAAGAAACCTCCAACAGAACCAGGCTCAGGGAGGGGCAGTCATCTGCTGTGACCGGTTGGGGCTGAGTGGAGAGAGACAGGACAAAAGACATGCTGTGGAAGAGAGACAATAATAATTAATTAATTATTAATAATAATTAATCACTGAATGCAGAGTGGGGGATAAACAGAGTGAATGAGGTGAACAAAAAAGAAACAGTTCATCATGGGAACCCCCCAGCAGCCTAGGCCTATAGCAGCATAACTAAGGGAGGGTTCAGGGTCACCTGATCCAGCCCTAACTATAAGCTTGATTATAAAGGAAAGTTTTAAGCCTAATCTTAAAAATAGAGAAGGTGTCTGTCTCCTGAATCCAAGCTGGGAGCTGGTTCCACAGAAGAGGGGCCTGAAAGCTGAAGGCTCTGCCTCCCATTCTACTCTGAAGTACAATAGAAAGAAATGAACAGTTTCTAATTTTAATGGGAGTTTCATTTTAATGGGGAGACAATATCAAATAAAAATCCAGTAAAAACACATTATATAAGTTCTAAATTAATCTGCATGTCACTGAGTGAAATATGTATTTGATCCCCAAGAACCCAGTGAGAATTCTGGCTCCCACAGACTGGCTGTGTCCCCATTTTGGCACACAGATTACAATCATTCAATTACAGATACTCCCGATCTCAATTCATCACATGTATAAAGCACACCTGTCCACAGAAGCAATTTCTTCCATTCCAGCCTCTCCACCACCATGGACAAAGACCAAAGAGCTGTCAAAGGACATCAGGGACAATACTGTAGACCTGCAAGAGGCTGGACTGGGCTACGAGACCAGCATGACAATGACCCAAAATATACCACCACTGCAACTAAGGCTAAAAAAGAAGCTCATTAAGGTCATGATGTGTTCAAACCTGATGACCAACTACAAGAAACGTCTTACTGCTGTGCTCACCAACAAGTACTAAATCATGTTTTACTTGACAAATTCAGCAGGGGATCAGAAAATTATTTCCCCCACTGTATGCCATTTTTCACCTATTACCCCGCTGATAATCACCTTGCTGGTGAAAAACTATTTTGTGCCTGTCAGACTGTTATTCTTGGCATTTTTCATGGATTCAGAAAGAAATTGTAACAAATTGTGTTTCTGAGTTGTTGCTAGTAACAAATTTGTTAAAGTCAATTTTAAAATTGAGTCTTTGCTAAGGTGTCTGTTATTTGTATACACGAGACTGGTTATTCCTTTGAGTTAAGTGCCTTTTTAATACTTAAATGATTCATACGTCTGTGTTAAGTGGCTGAACAAGCAAACAATATCTCATGTAGGAACATGACCCCAGATGCAGTCTGTCACAGGGCTGGTTGCACCCTGCCTTTCACTGATAGCTGGGACAGACTTCAGCCTTCTCCCAGGACCATGAATTGGAAAGGCCGAAGAAAGTGGGTGGATGTCTTAGAAGAAGGTATGCATGCTCAATCTTAGTTAGGCAAATGATTAATTTCACAATTACTCAAACTACTCAAATGAAAACAAAACAACCAAAAAAACAAACATCTGTCACACAGTTCTGTCAAACTACTGTTCCAAATGTGTAAAAATACTGGACTGGTCCTTTAATTACACACACACACACACACACACACACACACACACACACACACACACACACACACACACTTTTTTAAAGTTAAACCAGTATAAAAAGTGTGTTGCTCTCACTCACACATGATTAGCTTCATCACGAGTTTATCTAAACCTTTATGAAGAACAAATGAACACATTCTGAGGAGTATTCCAGATGTTGTTTGCAGCTTGACATGATATCAGAGTTAAAAAGTCTGAAATACTGGAAATTTAAAAAGAAAAAACATCATTTGTGAAAATAGGCTGTAGGGTGCCCCCTGTCACAGTAACTTTTATAGCCACTCTTAGAAATGGACTTTCATTTTTAGATTGTTTTTCAGCTTGTTGATTACTCAAAAGACATAACACAGCTAAGATGATAATATCAACAACGAATCATAGAGCACACGTAGCTTCCAGACAAATCTACCTGCCGATCCTCGGCGAAGCTTTCCACAGCCTTCCTGCTCTACATCTCGGCTAACTAAAGTACCGTGGAGCATCTGCTTGTTGCGGGCCGTGTACTTACCGGCTGTTAGACTGAGAATGTGAAGAGAGAGGAGGAGGCAGCAGAGGACAAGAGAAGCAGTCATCCTGCTGGGTGCTGCTGCTCACACTGAAGGATGCTCCATCTGTTATCAGAGCAGAGGATGACAGCAGCATTTCATCTCCCATCCTTCAGTGTGAGGCTGCTTCGCTCTGCTGCTCGGGTTTATACTCAGGATTACCTCCCTCTCTCTCCCCCCCCCCCTCTGGCTGCATCTCCACTTTTATCGCCCTATCTCTTCGGCTTGGAGTCTTTGTTTCTCCGTCTCTGCTTCCCTCTCTTTCTGCCAGAATTTTTAACGCTGCCTCCTATTCTCTCCTCCCTTTGTATGTATGAAGTAGTTCTCTCTCTCCTCTGACTCACTATATATTCTTATCACGATCCAATATTTGTTTCTATTTTTTCTTTTTGTCATGAACATGGCTCTGGATAGGCTTGTGCATGAAAAAAGTTCATCAAGTCCAACAAAAATATTCTTTTTTTTCACGTGAGCTTTGCCTGTTTATTTTTCTTTAATGACTGCATACCCTAATATTCTTCATTAAGAGTCAATCTTTTGGCAACAACAAGCTGTACTCATGATTTATGCAGTACGTGTGTGGATGGCCACTAAAAATAGTTGGTTGTTGACTACAGTCCCAACAGCCTGAAGGCTCAGTACCATCCAAGCATTTTAGGGGACAAAGAGCTACTCCAACTCCGGGGATTAAAAATGTAGAAATCTACGTTAGTTTAGTTCTACTGAATAGTCTGACGGAGTGGAAGCCTTTTCACCACTGAGCAGTCACGTACAATCTCACTTTATTACATATACCGGGCTAGTACTGGGTTTGACACCCTTTTGCATGAATAACAGTTTTAATTTTTCCTGAAATACAGCACCAGCCAAAAGTTTACAAACACTCACCAATTCATGGGCAAGTGTGTCCAAACTTTTGACTGGTACTGTATATTTAACAAGGTGCTGGGAACATTCTTCAGATATTCTTTATTGACATGAGAGCACCACACTGCTACATCAGGTACATCCATGATTTGAATCCCCGCCACATCCCAAAGGTACTCTGTTGGATTGAGATCTGTGACTGTGGAGGTCATTTAAGTACAGTGAACTCCTGTTCAGGAACCCTGTTGGAGATGATCTGAGCTTTGTGATACTGCTGATCCAGCCCAAACTATAAGCTTCATCAACAGGGAAAGTTTTAGTCTAATCTTGAAAGAAGAGAGAGTTTGTGTCCTAAATCCAAACTGGGAGCTGGTTCCACAGGATAGAGGCCTGACTGGTGGTGCTCTCACTTGGTGTTGCACCACTTGCTGTTCCAGCAGAGTGGGGTCTTAATTAATTATAGATCTCTAAATCACAACTTATTTCATGGTGTAATCTTTACATGCTTTATCCAAAGCACAGTGTGAAATCACCTGGATATTATATTCTTTATGTCTTTAGAGATTTGTTAGCTTAGCGCAGCTCTCTCTACCCTAAGCAAGTATAAGAACCAGTCAAACGTTTTGACTGGTAATATACATGCTTTCCTTAGGCAGTATCATTAGAAAACTCTGCATACATTATCATTACATACATCCAGCTTTATTTATCCATGAAGCCAGATGATACTTACAGTAGTTAAACTATAGGCATGTATTAAAGACATAATGGCCTAGGTGACCTCTAATTTCCTGCTTCTAAATTCAGACAAAACTGAGATTATACTCAGTCCTAAAAATTGTAGAAACATGGTGTCTAACCAGATGCCTACTTTAGATGATATTACCTTGGAACTGCGCTGAGGATGAAGACTGTGGCTAGACTTGAGGCAGCCACACAACCAAGGACACAACTACCCCAGCTCACTAACAAAGTCCCACCAGAGAAGCGTTTGCATAGAAGATGCAGATTTGAACACAGCTCTGCTCATCATATAGCTGAAGAGGCTAATGGCACTCCATGACTGCCTGGCAGCACAAATAACACCAAGTACTCAACAAAGCACAGGGCAGAGCAATCATGATCATGAAGGATCATTAGGCATCATAGCAACCAAACCGAGTAGACATGAGACATGAGCACAGCACATACAAAAATCTGAATTAACACCAGAGGGTCAAAGCACCAACCTGAGCACCACCTGGACAAGAGAGCCTATGACTCAATGTCCCAACACATGGATACTGGAGTGCTCAGCACTATACAAGACTTAATGGTGCACTAATAACCTTCACCGGTGACTCAGTGGGACTGTAGGCCAATTTCAAGGCAAGCGCATAAGTCACCATGAAGTGCAGAATATACTAAGGTGATGCACTGTCCCTGCTACTGTTCTGCATAAGCCTCAAACCACTTTATAATAACTGCTTGAGATCACGAAATCCTATCAGTGGCTGGAAAATGCTGGCCTAAACTAAAACTAAAGGCAGCACATGAACTGAGAGAACGTCTGTGCCTCACATGCCACTATTGATAAGTTACCAAGAACACTTTCCTCTGTTATTTTCTGTCGAAAGCTACATATTCATCACATACTGAACATGTCTACCAATATCAATATGTCATCGATAGGCCAATAGTGTTTCTGGGCCTCTAAGTGGTACAGTCTCCTCAAAAATACCGTTTCAAGTATCAAATAGATACATACATGACAGTTAAACATCCAATTTACAAATGTATTATGGCTTGATACTAATAAGTACATTCCATACAAACGTTATTGTATTTATAGTGCATTGATGGGCACAGTGTTCAACTGTCAACACTGATTTGATTCACTGTGAGATATGCTAGCACTTTTGATTTCTTCTCATTTCTATAGTTCTAGAAACAAACCAAAGCTTTACAGCATGTTTGGTGCACCGAACCTCTGACTCATTTAATTTAAGAACTGTTCTCACTTCACTTTGTACTTCCATATGTTACTGACCAGGTGAAGACTTATACAGTACAAATTGTACAGAATGAGATTATAAACACATTAAATTGTTAAAAGACTAAACCGCTGTCTCCCAATCTTGCAGCCACTCCTAAAAAAGCAGCAGTTGACAGGAGTCTGACTGCAGTTTGTCAGTTTGGATTTATGGTTAAGATTAGGCTTAAAACTTTCCTTTATGATCAAGCTTAAAGTTAGGGCTGGATCAGGTGACCCTGAACCACCCCTTAGTTATGCTGCTGGGGGGTCCCATGATGCACTGAGTGTTTCTTTTCATCCACCCCTTTTCACCCTGTTTATACTTCACTCTGTACTTAATCATTATTATTAATCTCTGTCTCTCTTCCACAGCATGTCTTTTGTCCTGTCTCTCTCCCCTCAGCCCCAACCGGTCACAGCAGATGACTGCCCCTCCCTGAGCCTAGTTCTGCTGGAGGTTTCTTCCTGTTAAAAGGGAGTTTTTCCTTCCCACTGTTGCCAAGTGCTTGCTCATAGGGGGTCGTTTTGACTGTTGGGTTTTCTGTGTATTATTGTAGGGTCTTTACCCACAATATTAAGCACCTTGAGGTGACTGTTTGTTGTGATTTGGTGCTATATAAATAAAGTTAATTGAATTGAATCGAATAAATCTACAAACTCTTCACTGTGCTCCAGAGTGTTGAAGTTATTGGAAATATATCTAGAAATATTTTTTTATTACCTTTCAGGCTTTCTGGAAATAAACTGATGGAGAAAACTAAAGACTGAAGTGTTTGGAGATTGTCGTTAAAGCCTTGTGTCACTACATCGTAGTACAACCCATCACCACAGAACAAAATTACTGTTCATGT
Source organism: Pterophyllum scalare (assembly GCA_024447675.2). Taxonomy (NCBI): domain Eukaryota; kingdom Metazoa; phylum Chordata; class Actinopteri; order Cichliformes; family Cichlidae; genus Pterophyllum; species Pterophyllum scalare. The sequence goes on along the minus strand of JAMQGT020012702.1, from coordinate 43,465 downwards.
CCTTGTAAATGAGCAAACTTACAAATACAGCATAGGATCAAATAATTATTTCCCCCACTACACGATTATGATGGAAAGACACTGATTATGTTGCCGTTTCTTACATTTTTATTTATTAGATCAACATTTAGGTTTTCATTAAGTTCTTTTCAGAATATACCACTATTTTTTTTAGACTTTTTTTGGCCCAACATTGAGACGTGTGTCCAATGAATCAAAAGGCTTAAGGTCTAAATACAGCTACTGAAGCTTGACACTTGATCTGCACAAACACACTGTTTCCACCAAATGTTTCATTGTACAACTTGATTTGAAACACATACATATTAGCATACTAGTCAGACCCCCAGGAGAACCTGGCTCACCACCTGCCGGGTTCTTTTGGGGGTCTCTTCCTGTCAAAAGGGAGTTCTTTGACTATACTTTCACCAAGTGCTGCTGTCTTTGTGATAACCAAAATTACTAGAGGTAGCTGCTCACTAAGTAGTAGTGGGCTTCTTAATTGATGTTTATTTTAACTTGATGACATTACTTATGATATTTACAACCAAAACACTGAAACTATGTGGAAAACCATCAACTGTCAAAAGTGATATGTCCTTGACTCATCTTGCTTTAGAGTCGACTTAATAAAATGTTTAAAAGTACCCATCTAAGAGTAATCAGAAGCAACTGAGACTGAGGGAACATCTGTTATTGGCTAAGAGTGAGAGGGAGCTGCCACACGAGCAGCGTGTTTTCAGTGGAGTCTGAGCAGGTGTCTTCTGAGGCTTGCTGTCCTATTCTCCGGTATCCTCTTCCACAAGAAAAGATGGCCGTTGAAGTGACTTTGCTACGCTTGGCCTCTCCCTCCTTCCCCAACTCCAGTGGCCGCCCCCTCACCCAAACATCAGGGTCCTCATTTACTTCATAGATGGAGCCATCCTCCGTTTGGAGATCTGGAGAGGCCCTCGGGTTCCCTTGCTCTGGCTGAGCTGACAGCAGCTTCCCAGGCAGCTGACAGGTGGAATTGAGGTGGTACTGCAATAGGAGATGCTTGGGTTTGTCCTCCTTCCACAGAGGGGTTTCTAAGTTCTCTGCATGGCTGCTGCTCTTCTGCCCTCCACCGCCTCCCTCTCCATTAGCATCCTCCTTGCTACTGTTGAAGATGGAATCCCGCCTGAGCAAGTCGGAGGCCAGGGTGCTGGAGGCTGACACCAAAACATCCACAGCACCACAGTGAGCATTCAGAGATGTCATCCCCTTACCTGAGGGTACAAAAGTTCTACATCAGTTCACTTCGTCTCAGTTTATCACAGCAATACATGAAGGAAGTAAATGATGTGTTCCAAAAAAAAACAAAACAAGGAAAAGTTGAACTTATTATTCTTTGTTTCATCACAATATCAGTGATTTTTATGACAGCACCAGAATAACTAGATCTTTAAAACATATTACTACAGCAGCCAGATCCAAATAAATTAACTATTAACAAATGTTTTTAACCATTGTTTTAGAATGAAGCAGAGGGACTAGGTATAGTTGTCTTTGAATATAACACTGCAGATACATCATCAAAATTCTAACCAGCTCAAAACCGTTTTGGGGGCTATGATGTCGAAATCCTCACTGAGGCCACTGGGATAGAGTGTACTTCCAAATCAAAGCACATGCACAGGAAAGGTACCGCTGATGAATTTCAGACAGGAGTTAGAATATAGCACACATTAAATGATTTAGTAACATAACAGGGGGACTAATATAGTAAATAAATTCATCAGAAATTTGGATAGAAATAGGAGTTTATGATACATTTTATATATAAATTAATGAATACCTATGCTTCTTTTTGGGAGTATTTAATGTCATATTAATTTGTTGATTGATTAATTTGAGTCATTTGTTATAATTATTTCTGCTCCGTATAAATCTGATCATAATTTTCAGATGGATCCCAGTTTGGTCTGAATGATCAAGCCCAATCATATCTGAAAGGCCTCATAGAACCACATTATCTTCTAAACAGCTGACTGAAGGATACAATGTATCACAAAAGTGAGTCCACCCTCACATTTCTGCAGATATTAAAGTATATCTTTTCATGGGACAACACTGACAAAATGACACTTTGACACAATGAAAAGTAGTCTGTGTGCAGCTTATATAACAGTGTAAATTTATTCTTCCCTCAAAATAACTCAATATACAGCCATTAATGTCTAAACCAGCATCAACAAAAGTGAGTACACCCCTAAGAGACTACACCCATAAATGACCAAATTGAGCACTGCTTGTCATTTCCCCTCCAAAATGTCATGTGACTCGTTAGTGTTACTAGGTCTCAGGTGTGCATAGGGAGCAGATGTGTTCAGTTTTGTAGTACAGCTCTCACACTCTCTCATACTGGTCACTGAAAGCTCCAACATGGCTCCTCATGGCAAAGAACTCTCTGAGGATCTTCAAAGATGAATTGTTGCTCTACATGAAGATGGCCGAGGCTACAAGAAGATTGCCAACACCCTGAAACTGAGCTGCAGCACAGTGGCCGAGATCATCCAGCGTTTTAAAAGAGCAGGGTCCACTCAGAACAGACCTCGCGTTGGTCGTCCAAAGAAGCTGAGTGCACGTGCTCAGCGTCACATCCAAATGCTGTCTCTGAAAGATAGACGCAGGAGTGCTGTCAGCATTGCTGCAGAGACTGAAGAGGTGGGGGGTCAGCCTGTCAGTGCTCAGACCATACGCCGCACACTACATCAAACTGGTCTGCATGGCTGTCACCCCAGAAGGAAGCCTCTTCTGAAGTCTGTACACAAGAAAGCCCGCAAACAGTTTGCTGAAGACATGTGAACAAAGGACATGGATCACTGGAACCATGTCCTATGGTCTGATGAGACCAAGATTCATTTGTTTGGTTCAGATGGTCTCAAGCATGTGTGGCGGCGATCAGGTGAGGAGTTCAAAGATAAGTGTGTCGTGCCTACAGTCGAGCATGGTGGTGGGAATGCCATGGTCTGGGGCTGCATGAGTGCAGCAGGTGTTGGGGAGTTACATTTCACTGAGGGACACATGAACTCCAACATGTACTGTGAAATAATGAAGCAGAGCATGATCCCCTCCCTCCAGAAACTGGGTCTCAGGGCAGTGTTCCAGCATGATGATGGCTCCAGCAACCTAAGCCATGCTTACCAGGAGAGTTAAGGCAGTTCTGGAAAATAATGGTGGCCACACAAAATATTGACACTTCAGGAACTTTCACTAAGGGGTGTACTCACTTTTGTTGCTGCTGGTTTAGACATTAATGGCTGTATATTGAGTTATTTTGAGGGAAGAATAAATTTACACTGTTATATAAGCTGCACACAGACTACTTTTCATTGTGTCAGTGTTGTCCCATGAAAAGATATACTTAAATATCTGCAGAAATGTGAGGGGTGTACTCACTTTTGTGATACACTATATCCTTCAGTCAGCTGTTTAGAAGATAATGCGGTTCTATGAGTGATACACTGTATACTGTACATTGAGACATATGGACCACCTTCAATTAATAATGACCACATGCTGTCTGAATGTTCAACTTCGGTCACAAAGAACATGCAGCAGTCAGGAGTGGGAGGGCTGATGCATGTACTGACCTGTGATTTTGGGGATGCCCTCCAGTGTCGGTATAGAGAAAGTGAGGATGATACCCTGGCTGGTCCCCACCCACAGCAGACCCTGACAGATCAGCAAGCTGGAGACACAAACCTGACCTGGAAAACAGGCATTTAACCATTACCCTGACCACCATTACTTTGGTCATAATGTAACTGTCCGTGATTTACAGCTGCGCAGTGCTGATCCAGGCCACACACTACTATGTGCCAAAATCTGAACTTGTGCTGAACTCTGTCCGTGAGCAGCTTAGTTGAAATTACAGCCTCATCAGATGGTAGGTAGTCTTAAGGGACAGGTGGACAGGAAGAGATGCTGACTAGGAAAGCTTGCTTATACTGCAGCTTAGAGTAACCTGTAAACTTACAGAATGGGGTTTCATATATGTACTGACTCTGTTGTGTAGCTGCACTGCAGTCAGCTGAGATGCCTTCATTATTCTATTATTCTGAGATACGTAGTTAGAATTGAATAAAAGAAGTCAATGTGTCTGACTGAACATAGCATTAGAACATTCAGTGAGCGACAGTGATGTTCTAGAAATGCTGAACGCAGGTCTGAAAGCAGCACTCCTGCACTCGTATGTCCATCAGTCTGGGTGACAGTATCTTGTTTAGCCTTGCCTGGTGACAGGTGGGTGGTGCGGGTGGAGATGTTGACTTCCTGGAGTGGTTGCAAAGTCTCTGTGTGAAACAGGTGAATGGAGGATCCCTTGGTGAAGGCCATCCAAACACCTCCGCCTGAATGGACCATGTGGCTAACACTGCAGCCTGGGTCAGTGTGGGCTTCAAAGCTCTGGAGCACATAGAGACAGAAAGGGTCAGTCTGTAGACTCTGTCAAAAAAATATGTCCGTTCTAAAAAATGTGTCATATGGTAAATTTCGAGGAAAACACTTATTCATGGTACATGAATTTTCTGGAGAAGAATAATTCAAATAAACAACTAGAAGGGCACTCGGTCGAGCACATACCTCGCCACCCTATGTGCCAATACTACGCTGCAGTAAATACCACCCAGTGTTACTCCATCAGAAATCATTCTCAGCATTCTGGATCATTAGATCCAAAAGCCTCCTTTGATCATGATCAAACTTTGCTTTATGACAGAACTTATGGTTGTGTTGCACATTAATTCCTTTGAGAGGATTCTGACTTTTCCTCATGAGGTCAGATGCAAATATGTGAATTTCGTCCCTATCTCACAGTGGTAAAGAATCCTTTCACAAAATCCTGGATCCAGATTGTGATCCAGATCGCCACCAACATTTAATCAATTGTTCTTTGTACCACCTCCAACAACTCTGGCAATTTTCATCAAAATTTGCTCACAATTTTCCAAGACAGACCAATACAACTGAAACCATACCGGCAGGCGAGACAGAACCCTGCTTGGTGCTCCGTTAAAGGAATCTAACTCAGTGTCCATTTATTTTCAACATTCCTGGCCTGTGTGCTCTCAGACACTCTATGTCCATTTATGACCTTGTATGTAGGCTAATACTGACAAAGATCATTACCAGACATAAAAAGCAGCTTTTAACATTTACCTGGGGTAGAAAAAGGGAATGACGAGTCGATGAGAAGACAAGAAGAACAAATTTCAGGTGCCTTTATGCTTACTGTATTTACGTAGCGGGGAAAGTCACATCTGAATAAAATGTTCCACATGCTAAATGACAGACCTAGTGATTGTTTTTATTTGTAGTTTATCCATCCATCCACCCATCCATCCATCTTCTTCTGCTTATCCTTTTCAGGGTTGTGTGTGTGTGTGTGTGTGGGGGGGGGCACCACCCTGTACAGGTCGCCAGCCTGTTGCAGGGCTAACACAGAGACAGACAACCATTCACATCTATGAGCAATTTAGAGTGACCAATTAACCTAACCCCAGTAACTGCATGTCTTTGCACTGTGGGAGGAAACAGGAGTACCCGGAGAAAATGTCGGCCTGACATTAGCACACACAAACATGCTCTATGTTTATTTGTTACTGACAGATAATGTTAAGCAATTCATGCTAATATAACAGAAAACAGGTTTTTGCAATGATCAGTTTTTTAACATGATGAACTTGCATTGGGTTTGTGCAATGTGCTGCTGGAGTGATGGTTGCTGAAAATGAGTCTCAGTCGGCTTCAGAAAAAGATCACTAATGATTTATCTACTGATTTAATTTACTTATTTTAAATATAAAATTCTGGCGTGGGGGTTAGCACTGCTGCCGCACAGCACGGAGGTCCTAGGTTCAAATCCTCCTTGGCCTGGGCCAGGGTGTACCGTGTCCTGATGCCATGATACAGGTCTACCAGAGTAACAGCACTGCGAGGAACTTCAGGTGAAAGTGTGTCACCGCTGGCTGCAGTGTCCTGAGAATACACATTTAGCTGTTAAAAGGGAGTTTTTTCTCCCCACTGTCACCAGAGTGAGTTCCTCTTTACAATATCGTAGCAGCATAAAGAGCCCTGTGTAGTGAAATGGTGCTGTATTTTTAAAAAAATCTAAATAAACTTGATAAATATTAACAAAAGAAAACTAAACAGTGAGTTGACTTGGAGGAGAAAATTAAACGCTCACTTAACCCAACTGCTTCAGTTTATTTCAGTATTTCATTTTCAACCTCTGTGAGAAAGTAGGACAGCAGTACTGCACTGTAAGCCAGCAGCAACGACTTTCTGGCACACTGTGATGCATTGCAATTTGATTCCAAACAAACATAATGCAGCATATGAGATTTCCTCACTGCTGCATCATTTCATTATGTGCTAAACAGTTAAACTCGAAGCCACACAGAACTGTGAGCAGGCACTCAGGTGTCTGTGCTGACTACAGTCAGCCCACTCTCATTAAAGGACGAGTTCCAGATAAGGGATGTTCCTGGTGACTAATTTATTGGTCTTTTTAACGAGAGGAAAAAAAAGACTAATCAAGCTGAAGATGCCAAAGAAAATAAACACTCTAAAATCATCAGCAGTGAGAACAATCTAATGTATGACGTTAACAGCCTTTTGAAACATTTTTTTTAACAGATCAACTTTTATTTTAAAATTGCGCGTTGCACTGAACACAACATTGTATGTCTGTGTAGCTTCTCAAGCATCCAGGTCATGGTAGTCTTAAGAGCTTGAAAGAGAAGGCAACTGGACTTGACTGAAGAAGCCTCTTGAATGAGAGGTGAACCATCCTCAGAAAGGCTCAGTACACGCACACATAGTCCAGTTACTTGCTGTATGTTTTTAACATCAGCAGTGCTGGTAGCAGTAGCCTTCTTTCCTTGCATATTAATGTCCATATGCCTGTCCAGCATGTATTAATGCATCACTCTGTTGGTGACTGGACTTGACTACAGTACATAGAGCTGCTCATTTTCTACATCAAGGTACTACAGAAACATGCTGGTTTGTGCTGTTGTTTTCCACCAACAGACACATGGAAGTTTGTCTGTTGGTGGAAGGAACAGGTTGGCCATAACATTTCAGAAACAATAGTTAACAGGTGTTGATCATTACTACAATAGGAATAATTAGTTTAACCGTTTAGATCGTCTAGTCACGCACGTTCCTATACGATATCATAATAACAAGGGAATCGTTCTAGACTTCAGGCTCAGTGTCTATGTCTAAGCTGTGACCACAAAAAACAGTGAAGCACACTTGTATGTTGGCAATTCTTTGTAAACTCATGTCTACATATTATAGCCATGCACTGTTATAAGGTGGAAGTCTCACATATATCTGGAACAACCAGAAATTTGTAAAAGCATTTTACTTCTTCTAATATAGAGATTAGAAAAACAGATACTGACAGTGAGGCCTCATGAACCATTCAGAAAGGTAAAAAGCCACAAATATAAAAATTCTAGTAGGTGAAACATTTAATATTTCAGTGTTGAACAGAAGAGTAGTACACTAGCTAAGCTAAAGGCAGCCATCCTATAAGCAGGGACAGTTCTCTAAGCAGAGAAGCCCAGACCTTTCCCTCCCCAGCCACCTCCTCCAGCTCATCTGGAGGGACACCAAGAGATATAATCTCTCCAGTGTGTCATGGATCTGCCCCGGGCCTCCTCCCGATAGGACACACCTGACACACCTCACCCAAGAGGTCCCAGGAGGCATCCTAGTCAGACACTCGAAACACCTTAACTGGCTCCTTTCGATGTGGAGGAGCAGCGGCTCGACTCTGAGTATCTCCCAGATGACTGCACTCCTCACTATATCACTAAGGGAGAGGCCAGCCTCTTCCTTAGTGGGGATAGAGACATAGATTGACCAGCAAATCAAGAGTTTCAATTTCACAATAAGCTCCCTCCTTACCACAACGGACCAGTGCAGCATCAGACTCTGCCCAAATTAGTTCATCAATCTCCCACTACCATCTCCCCTCACTCGTGAATAAGACCCCAAGATATTTGAACTCCTCTACTTGGGGCAGCAACTCATCCCTGAGCCAGAGTGGGCACTCCACTCTTTTCCGTCAAAGGACATTCCTCGTCCCAATAGTCAGGGGATTGGTGTCGCCTTGGCCGCCACCCGACACACATTGCACCCAACTCTTATGACGCCTCCTGCAGGTGGTGAGCCTACACGAAGGCGGGCCCAAGTCTCCTCTTTGGGCTGTGCCAGGGTGAGTCCCATGTGCTAAGGCCCAGCCACCTGACAGTCCTCCTCAAGCTCCTTCACCAGGGCTGGCAAAGGCCCCAAGACAACATAGGTACTAGGATCACTGGGACATACCACCCCCTCCACCAGGATAAGGTGGCAAGTTGTGAAAGCTAAAGGCAATAGATATATACTGAGTTAATAAAGCCTCTGTGAATCATCACCTTATCCTGGTCAAGGAGTTTGAATCCCCAAATGATCCCAGGTGCTATTAGGAGTGCAGGGTCTCGTGCAAATGTAAATTATCACTGGATGAGGGGGCAGAAAGCAGTTCTGAATAAAAAGAAAAGAAAAGAAAAGAAGTGCTCCTCCTGTTCCTCCTGCACAAAGGTACAGATCCCGGTCCTGCTGATGGGTTAAGGACCTTCTACGGCCCTGTCCAGCTCTCCTGGAGTAACTGCCTGTCTCCTGGAGTCTCCTCCATGCTCTGAGACTGTGCTGGGAGACACAGCAAACCTTCTGGCAATGGCACATATTGATGGAGGAGCTGGACTACCTGTGCAGCCTCTGTAGGGTCCAGGTATGGCCTCATGCTACCATTAGTCACACTGATTCTAGTCAAATGAAAAACTAGTGAAACAGACAGAAAAGATGGGGAGGGAAAAAAATGTCAGTGTCCTTCACCTGTAAAACCCTTCCTGTTTGGGGGTTGTCTCATTGTTGCCCCTCTGGTGCACCTGTTGTTTTTACAGAACAATTCACCTTTATGATTCTGAAATTATTGAGCAAATTTAAAATGCTTGAACATACAGCTTAGCAGGCTGTAAATGAATGTGCTTCCATTATCACTGCTCCTCCTGCTGGATACACTGCTCTCTCCTGTCTCTCTCTCCTCAGCCCCAACAGCAGATGACTGCCCCTCCCTGAGCCTGCTTCTGCTGCAGGTTTCTTCCTGTTAAAAGGGAGTTTTTCCATCCCCCTGTTGCCAAGTGGCTGCTCATAGGGGGTCAGTTACCTGCTATTAGGTGTCTGTAAATATATCTGTGGTGGTTCTGGGTGTTCAGGGGATAGCTAATGGCATTTTAGAATAACCTTTTAAGATATGACAGTGATACAGTGTATTTCAGCAAAAATGGTACCGACTGGAATCAACACATGTTGCAACATTTTATTGCACCTGTTCATTCTATTCATTCTCTGCTACAAAACTGACATGACCAAAATCCCAAAAGTTGAATTGACTTGGTGCTTATACTCTGATTAAAAAGTTTTCCTTAAATTTTTTTGATCAGGATTTTAGTCCTAGTTTTTTTAATTTTGTATTCCTGTGTTGTTGTTGTATTTTGAGTTTTGTATTATTTTTCTTGTAGCTCTTGGCTGGTTTAGTTAAGTTTTAATTCTCAGGTCTTCTTACTTTGGATTCTGGTTGTGTTCCATATAGTAAACATCGCCTAAGTCAAAGTCGCACATATTGGATTTTTGCTCTAGTTAGATGGCTTCTGCAGGTCCCGACTTTCCTAACATTGATTCCAGTAAAAAATCATCTCCTCAAGTCGAATTATACAAGTCGGATTTTCGCCTACCACAGATGAAAAATCTGCTTCCATTGTAATACACTTCCAATTATATGTTATTGCACAAGTCAGATGAGTTTAGCGTTAAAGCCCTCCTCAGCTCCCTTCACGTCCATGCACAACTACACACACTAACAACACCTGGAGATCGCTTGAGTGTCTATACAGTCACGTGACACCTGGATTGACTGCACTGGGCGAATCATTTAATTTCACCAGAGACAATCATGGCAAGCGCAGGAGGCAAGTGCAAGCCACAAGCTTGCACTTGCGAACAAAAATACGGAAGCAAATCCAAGGATGAAGCCGGAAGCCATTGCAGCAAAATTCAATATTAGACCCCAAACTCTGATATTTTGAAGAAATTTGAAGAATTGGATTTTATCGGACTTACACATAAGATGCATTTTTTACAAGTCGGATGAAATTCGATGGGCCATTTCAATCCGACTTGGACAATGTTTACTGTAGTTGAGATTTCAGACTCTGAGTCTTTGGTTTAGTTATCTTTCCTGTGTTTCTTGTATCCTATTGTCAAGTTTGTATGTTTGAGACTTTTGTTATTCTGATTTAGTTCTGCTGCATTCCCAGGTGAATTGTCTCTGTCCATCACCCTTCTGTGTATTTATAGTTGCTGTTTTCCCATTAGTCTTGGTCTGTTGTCTGGTTCTAATTTGGTCCCCTCACCCTAGTCAGTATGTGTGTGAATGTTAGACAATAAGCACTTAGCTTAGCTATATATGGAAGTGCTTGTGTGAATAGGTGGATGCAAACATGTTGTATAAGTGCTTTGAGTGCTCATTCAGAGTAGAAAAGCACTATATAAGAGCTAGTCCGTTTAGTGTTCCGGTGTCTTAGTTATAGTCAATTTTCAGCTATGTTCCCAGGAGTCTTGTCTCTGCCCATTACAATGAAACTCTGGAATCATCTCCCTTCCCAGATTAAGTCATCTTCCTCACCAACAATCTCCAAATCCCAACTGAAAACATGCCTCTTCTTATTAGTTTATTTAGCTTCAGATTAGACTCATCTTACTGTGCCATTTTCCTCAGTGCATTACTTTTAGTGTTATTTGACTTTTTAAAAATATTTTATTATTATTGTTTTTATATCATTATTCTATTTTTTATTTTTTAAAATATTATCACAAGTTGCACTGGGCAAAAAGGGCCTGTCTCCAGAGTGATCCAGCAGTATACAACTTTATGGATCTGCAAAGTATCCATAATGTTTCCAGAGAGAATACGGGACGGTCTGATCTGTCACAGACGTTTAAATTAATATTATCCGGATATTTATCAAATGTTCATTCAGAGTTTGGATTTTTTAGGGTCTAATCTTGTCCGTTTATGGAGAAATCTCCAAAATGTATCTGTCAGTGATGAGTGCATTCTTCAGGATATTGTCCGTATCTGTGACAGATACAGAGATATCACTACCTCAGATAGCACCATATTTTAGGGCTTTTATTCCAGTGTTGCTTCTTTTTTATTTCTCTTAAATCATTTGCATTATTTATTTGCTACGTTTATTTGCAGTAGCACTTTGGTTGAGGTCAGTTGTGCTTAAATGTGCTACATAAATAAAAAAATTGACTTGATTATGACTGGTAGAGAGCTGCTGATATGATGGAGAGAAGGAAGGTGGATATATTGTCTGTTCAGGCCAGGTGGAAGGGATGTGAGGCTAGAAGCACTGGAGGTGGATTCAGACTGTGCAGAGAGGAAAGAAATGGAGTAGGGGCAAGCTTGAAGGAAGTGTACATGGACAGTGTTGTGGAGGTGAAGAGAGCATCAGACAGGATCATGAGGTTGTAGCTGGAAATCAAAGGAGTGATGTTGAAAGTTGTTAGTGCGTATGAGAGGAAATCAGCAGTAAGTTGGATGAAGTAGAGACTATGCCCACAAGGGAGAGTGATGATTAGAGCAGACTTCAATAAACATTTAGGTGAAGGGAGTGGAGGTGATGAGACTGCAAAGTGGTGTCAGGGGAGAGTGTAGCTAGACAGCATTGGATGCTAGTCTGTTGGATGATGCTGGAAATCAAGAAGAGGAAGTCAGTGAAGGCAGAGGAAAGGACTGAATGGTGGAAGTTGAAGAAGGAAGAATGTTGCTCAGGGAGGAGTTGAGACAGGCCATGAGTGGTAAGGAAGAGTTACTAAATGACTGGGAAAGTACAGCTTAAGTGTTGAGGGAAAGGTGTTTGGTGTATCCTTGGAAATTTGGTGGTAGAATGAGGAAGTACAGGAAAGTATTCAAAGAAAAAGTGGGATAACCAAAGAAATGAAGAAAGTAGACAGGAGTACTTGGAGTCAAGGCGTATGGCAAAGAGAGAGGTGGCAAAAGCAAAGGAAAAGGCTTTTAGTGAGCTGTATGTGAAGCTGGACACTAAAAAGGGAGAAAAGGACTTGTACGGTTAAATCAAGCTGTAAAGGATGTGCAGCAGGTTAGGGTGATTAATGATAAAGATGAAAATGTACTAACAAGTAAAGAGAGTGTGCTGAGAAGATGGAAGGAGTACTTTGAGGAGCTGAAGGGATGAGAGAGGAGGAAGGATGGAGGACAGTCAGTGAATCAGGAAGTGCAGAGGATTAGTATGAAGAAAGTGAGTGCAGCTATAAAGAGGATGAAGAGCTGAAAGGTGGTTGGTCCAGATGACATGCCTGTGAGGTAGGAAGACGTCTGGGAGAGAGGGCAGGGCACTTTTTGGCCAGATTATTTAACACAGTCTTGGAGAGTGAGAGGATGCCTGAGGAATGAAGAAGTGTCCTGCTACAGATTTCCAAGAACAAGGCTGATGTGCAGAGCTGTAGTAACTACAGAGGGGTAAAGTTGATGAGCCATACCATGAAAATATGGGGAAAAGTTGTTGAGTTGTTGGCTGAGAAGAGAAGTGATGATGAGTGATCAGCGATCATGTTTGCTTTGACGGTGACAAAGTTAAATGCAAGGTCGAGATAGTTCAGATGTGCAGAGAAGAGGATGCTGAATATGGAGCGGCTGGGCAGGAGGAAAAGAGGAAGATCACAGAGAAGGTTCATGGATGTAGTGAACGAGGACATGCAGTTAGGATGAGGAGGATGCTAGGGATAGGGTGTGATGAAGGTCGATGATCTGCTGTGGTGACCCATACAGGAAGAAGAAGGCAGTAGAAGAAGAAGATAAAGAAGAAGAAGATGATTTGCAGATAGGGGTGGTAAAGTAGTTATTAACCGGCTATTTACCACCTGCGTTTTATGGTGGCTGTAATTAAACCCTTATTTAAAAAGCCCTTACTTGATTCAATTGTCTGTGCTACAGAAGGATTTCTAACCTTCCTTTTATTTAAAAATTCCAAAAGAGCTGTAAAAGTGTTGATCACAACCTTTTCTAACATTTTATTACAAAGACTAGAACACACCAGTGGTATTAAAGAAACTCTGCTGCACTGGTTTGACTCGCACGCAAATGGAGAATCTCCTTCACACACGGAAGCTAGCCATGGAGTTCCACAGGGTCCTGTGCTTGGATCACTACTTTTCTTTTTACATTACACATGCTTTCCTTTGCAATATCCCTAAGAAAACACTGCATACATTTTCATTGCTATGCAAATGATACCCAGCTATATTTTTCTACGAAGCCTGATGACATAAGAATTAAACTACAGGCGTGTCTTAAAGACAAGAAGCTGGATGTCCTGTAGCTTTCTTCTCCTATACTTACTCTGAATGGCAGAGTAAGTATAGTAAGTAAGTAAGGATGGCATGCTGACCTCACCATCTGAAAAACCTTGGTCATGTTTAACATGTGCCAATAATTGTAACAATACACATATGTATCACAGAAAACAAGTGACAGTGTGATAGGTTCATTTTAAGCTTCCTCAGTGTGCATGAACAGAGCAGTCACTATACCTGCATGTGGAGGCTGGCTCCTTGTATGACAGTGACTTGGTTTTCACAGCTGGCCCACACAGTGTCTTCAAGTGTCAGTAGACAGTAGACCGGCTTGGAGCCCAGAGACACTAGCCTGCATGAGTCCTCATCCCACAGTCTCTCTGATCGGAAGATAATTGTTGGTTTAGCACCTAGTATGAGCTGTGCTTAGCCTGCTACTACCACAGTGCATGAGCTCATCAGTCTGACATGCAAACTGGCATCATGTGAGCCAACTCACCTCCAGTGTTTCTCTGGTACACAGCTACTTTGCCATTGGCCAGTCCAGCAAAGAGGAAAGACAGTGAGTGTTTGAGGCAGAGCACTGGGCAGCTGTCAGGGTTTACCAAGGTCAGCAGGCACTGAACAGCTGTGTCCACGCTGCTGTGAACATGGATGCTGGGAAGACAAGGAGACCCATTACACCGAAAGGTCAGACACTACACATAGGGCCAGATTTACACATATTCAGCAAGTGTATCTTTAAAGTCCTCTTCTTTCTGAGCTGTTCCTTTATCAGTGCCTATACTGGAGACATTAATGGAACATGTATAAATTGCTGCTGTAACAAAATAACCTGGGTTGTCCTCTGAGCGGGCTCTGCATTAGTGTTTCAAAATCCCAAAGTACAATCATGAGACACATTTGCAACATGTTAACAAATCTGAATGCTTTTTAAGCTCAAAATTTCATGTATGTCATATATGTATTTTGGTTGCACAGATGACATCATATAGCCTTATGACAATTATGTGTAAGTAAAAGTTTATTAAAGACTGGTGCAGTGGATAACCCAAAGAATAAAATAGTGGCAATCGACTTGTTTTGATAACAACTTTTATGTGCAAATAAAATATAAGAGGAAAAAATGTTTTTCTACCATAAACTCTTTTTTGTCAGTTCATGCCTTGCGGCAGTTACTGCAGCATTTCAACCAAATAATAGGTTTAGGCATCCTTTTTCTGGAAAAAATAATAACGACGTAATCATAAACCTTAGCAAATCACATGACTGAGCAGCCATAAATGGAAACTCCTACAAAAAACATTTCAGCTTCAAAAAGAACTGTGTCAAAGCCATTTCTTCACTAACTTTTCACAGTTTTTATTGTATCCTAACAGCAGTTTTTCAGTAAAAAAAAAAAAAACTTAAAACTTCTCCATGAAGTGAAAGAAGCTGCTCAGTGTTTTGGGAATCTTCCCTCTTTTCCCTAAAGGGCTTTACACACCGAGCGCGTTGTGTTTTTGTGAATATTTCATTCTTAAAAAGCACGCTGTGGATAGAATGAAGTTGACATTAGGCGATGATGAGCCGGTCCTAATGTTCCAACTCTCAAGAGAAAGCAGCAGCAGGGAGAATTTCATGGTTTGGAGTTGAAGTTTTCATAGATATTTCAGGATATCAGGGGGCAGTTTGAGCTATTGTTGACAGAGTTGGGATCACATCTGAGGAGGCAGAGAAATCATTTCAGCCGACTGACCCGGAGCAGCGTCTGCGTGTCGTCGGGTCAAACAGAATTATTTTACTGTTTCCACATCACTGTATATAAACTGTGTATCAGTATATCAGTGTGCGTTTTGAGCTTATGAGCTCACATGTTGACAAATGCAGCGCTCTGATTGGTCAGATCTGTTTGGTCACTTGTGAAAGTCAGAAAAATTAAAACTTGATGCGAAAAAAATAAATGCCACAAATTCATCCTGTGAAATGATGCGGTTGGTGTGAACGGCTGCATTAAGAACAGGCGAGTCTGAAAAATATTTTTAATGCACGAAACATTCACACAAATTTTATGCGTCTGGTGTGTAACGGCCTGAAGAGTGAGGCGGATATCGCGCTCACTGTCTTTGTGTTCATTGCAGAGCTGAGTTGGGAAATGACTAGTCGAGCGGAACAAAAATACATGAAGTAAATTTCAGTACTACAGTACTACATTTACCCACAGCTGTCAAGCTGAATAATAATGTGTTGTGTTGTTCTGGTAGAAGGAACTGACCTGCCGTCCTGCAAACCAACACAAATGATGTTTCCCATCTTGGCTGCCCTCTGGGCCTTCTCAGTCTCCTCCTCTGTACTGGGGCATGGCTCCTTCACATACTCCAGGCAGAGGACAGGGGCTCTCAGTGGGAGGGTCTTGACCAGGCGGGGGCTGGCTCGGTTTAGGGAGAAGATTTCTACTTGGCCATGGCTGGAGTTGCCACCTCCACCGGCAACCTGAACACCACGATGGAGAAAAGGTGACTAGACTTAAACAGCAGACAGATACAGCTCCGATTTGTGTAACTTAATATAGTATTTTTAAAAAAGCAGAATTTTGCCTTAGTACTGTAGCACATCAATGACTGTGTGTCTCAAAAACAGATCCAAACAGCCAGGATTTCATATATAAGCTTAATTTAACAGCAGTCAACAGCTGTTAAATTAGTAGCTGTGTGAGAATGTAGGCAGTTGATGTAGTGGACTATCACTTGAGTCAATAACTTATTTTACTGTAATTGCAATAAAATGTCCTTCCTAACAAGTGGTAATATGTTTGTTTAGGTTTAACAGCCGATTGTACACTTGGATGGATTCACTGACTTGTTTCTCTCCCTTGACCCACCACAGTCAGTTTTTCTCTAAATGGTAAATGGACTGGTTCTTATATTGTACTTTTCCGCTCTCAGGAGCACTCAAAGCACTCCATGCAACATGCTGGGATGGTCTCCAGCACCCCTGGAGGAAGCAGTTAAGGAGATGGATGGACTGTCATGGTTAGACAGACAAAACAGGAACAGCACGGTATATTGCATTCTAACATACAGACCCATATAGCAGGTGGATACTCAATAAATAATATGTTTTCTGAAGAGTAGAAGCTCTAACTGTACTCACCCAAAGGTAACCTTGCGGTAAGGATGTGCTGGCAGTACAGAAACCAAGCAGGCTGGACTGAGACGGGCTGTGAAGAGCTGCCTGCAGCTAGGCAAACATAACATACATGTTTGATTTACTGCTGACAGATCAAACACTCACCTCACTGGAAACAGTGTGGCTGCAGGCACAATATTACAAACAAATTCAATTCAATGTATAAAGCACCAAATCACAACAAGCAGTCACCTAAAAGCACTTTGTATTGTAGGTAAAGACCCTACAGTTACACAGAGAAAACCCAACAGTCAAAAGGACCCCGATGAGCAGGCACTTGGCGACAGTGGGAAGGAAAAACTCCCTTTTAACAGGAAGGGCCAAAATAAATGAATATTGTAATTTATCTCTAAACGTCTAAATGCCTGAATACAACAGAACAGAACAAAACCTGATTTGAATTAAGACATACAGAGGGGGAAATAATTATTTGATCTCCTGCTGAATTTATGTTTGCTCACTTCCCAGAAATGAACAGTCTCTAATTTTTTTTATGGCAGTTTAATTTTGTGCAGTGGGGGATTATTTTCCCCACTGTGTAACAATAAGTAAAATATAACAATATAAGTGAAAAATGAAAAAACAAACAAACCATATATTCCATTAATAAAAAGGAAAAACTTACTTCAATTTACTTCATTTTAATTTTTATAATTCATAACAACAGGCGCCTCATTGAGACAAAATGTGCACACAATGATGTGTTAATAAATGAACATATTTATTAGTAAATTCTGTATTTATTTTGTTATTATGTTTACTAAATGATTTTCATCATGTAATATAAAACATGCATACATCCCACAGCATCACACAGAGGCTGCAGCGCTGCCAAAGCACAGACAATAATCTGCTCCTGGGAGAGGAAATTCAAATGGATTTGTGATGGTCTCAGTTTCATCATCTTCAAATGCTTTTTCATGGTTGGTTTTCCAAAAATCAACCATGGAGGGTGGGGGTGGTGGAGGGGTGGGGTGGGGTCTGATGAAATGTTACAACTCTCCCTTCCCTCTGGTTCAGCCTCACACACATACGAACTCTTTACAGATGAATCTTTGGCTAAGGCTCAGTGTAGGATATAGCACTGGGTGACAATTTAAAGGAAAATGTTGAAGCCTATGAAACCTGGCAACAAATCTACACAAAGTTTTATTTCCAGCTCTTTCATCAGAGTGAATGTGCTTCTATCCATAGAGCATATAATTCATCATGATGATGATTTACACTTCACAGAATTAAATGTCACCACATCTTCCAGCTGCTTGCTGCTCTGATAGCACCGGCCTG
The DNA here is from genome assembly GCA_024447675.2 of Pterophyllum scalare. Taxonomy (NCBI): domain Eukaryota; kingdom Metazoa; phylum Chordata; class Actinopteri; order Cichliformes; family Cichlidae; genus Pterophyllum; species Pterophyllum scalare. Next base: position 25,549 of record JAMQGT020012702.1, on the reverse strand, counting down.
TGTAATGATCTTTTAAACAACGGTATTTCCAACCAGCAACAACTCTCCCCTCACCTTAAGTGTGTGTGTCCTGGAGGAGAACACAGAAAGTCTGCAGGTAAGCAGCGGGCAACTAAATACAGCTTTGGTCTTCCCATCTTCTTCAGCACATTCCCATCCCGATGTGTTTTCCTTTCCTAACCAAACAACACGCACACACACACAAACATACACGCACACACACAAACATACACGCACACACACACACAAACATACACGCACACACACAAACATACATGCACGCACACACACACACACACACACACACACACACATTAATGCAGACTTTGTTGCCCGTAGTAACTGTACTTGTGCCTTATTAAAAAGATCAAAATACTGCAAACACCCAGAAAGTAAAGTTGAAGACAAATATTCACAGGAAGAGCAAAAGTTTTTGAACTCATCACTCGTGATTAAAACAAAATGGAAAATAGAAAGTAGCCTGATCATTCACTGCTGATGTCAAACACATGGCTCGACTCATGTTTCATTTCCACCAAATTTGCCATTTATGCTTATGAACCCCAGAGTCTGAGTGACTGTGAATATCTGTGCATCAAATTCATGTACTCGGTTAACCCCTTTCTACGCTGATTGCTTCATTCGGAAAGGCTGAACGTACTCTGAGCTATCTTGGCAAGGTGAAGCCGGTTCACCCAGGAGATCTTACTGAAGGGACTGGGAGTGTTGAAGACCACCATGATGCTCACTGGACGTCCAGACCTGAGAGGTATAGAAGACATAAGCACACTGTCACACACCTCTGTCTCACTACAGTTTCACTGCAGCAGAACCTCACTGCACTGCTATAGATTTGGACCTCCAGACACTTACTTGTCAGGTTTGCCTGGAACAGACAGACGTAGGTGACACTTGTTGGCATTCTGGATCTCCTCCTCCTTCAGACGAATGAGCCTGTGCAGAGCCAGACACCAGTCCTGAGACACTGTGGTATTCAGATTCTGGCAGGGAGACGAAAAGGGGAAAGGATGGACCTCACTCTGCTTTTTTCTTTATTCAAGAAATAGACATCGAGTTTCAGTCAATAATGTGCTTTACAAAGCTTTACATTACACAGCTGCACAGCAGCACAGCTCTATCTGTGACTACAGGAAGATAAGGTCAGAAAATGCTGTCAGCCGCCCTCAGTTCAGGTCTCAGTAGATTTTAACGGGGCGCACATGAGCCTCAGTGCCTTTATTCACCTTATCTACTCAAATCAAAGGGCTGAGTAAGAACCAGGACTGAGAAATGCTAAAATCATAAGAAATATAAACCACTGAGAATACTGTCTGTGATTAACTCGCCCAAAATGTTTAGTAGATGCGTCTACGGCAAAGTTGAAAAGCTGCCCGCCCGCCTGCCTGGTGGGGGTGACAAACATATGGTAAAATAGCACTAATATTCCCCAGTCATCGTTTATTACACAGATAACTTTTAGAAACCTTTTCTTTCCATAAAAACAATAATAGTACCAAACAAAAGGGAATGAAAGGTTTTATAAACCAGGCTCTGAATGAAAGAAGGCAGATGGCAATAAAAGTGCAGTTTGGTGGATGGACCATTGAAACAGAGATTTCTGCATGATAATATTATTGAGACAACAGCTTTGGAGTTATGGATTATACATTTCTTTACTTTTTTTTTTTTTTTTTAGAAATTACCATCCACAGGTTAAAATATTTACCTATTACATATCTCCATACACTCCTCTAGTTAATACATTTGTCTTTAAAGCATATTACTTTGTAAATTAAGTTTTCTCTTTCATATGCTAATTAGGCATTGTGAAATTTGTGCTAGTTTGCACGAACATACAGTGGACACAGTGCAGTAAAATAAACACCTGAATGTATATTTGGACATTTTCCTTCCACTAGTCTGAAGAAAAGATGCATATGAAAGCCAGAGGTCTCAGAGTTCTTCATACTCCTTCATCCTGCTGCTCTCTTTAGAGGGTGCCTCCATCGCACCCCATCCCGAACACTCTCCTCTGCATGTCACTACATCCACAAACCTTCTCTGTGGGCCTCTCCTTTTCCTGCAGGTTGGTACCTCTAGCTCCACTTCCTTTCTTTTTGTTAGTGCCGTTTGTTAGTTGCTGTTAGCCTTCTGTCACAAGTCACCCCGACACTCGTCTCCACCCGCTCCGCCCCACCTGCACTCTGCACTGTCCATTGCTTTGGATTATTGACCGCAGGTATTTAAACTCGTCCACCTTCACTGCCTCTGCTCCCTGCATCTTCACAGTTACACCTGCACAGACAGCACTGTGAAAAAGTACCCCCCTTCTTGATTTCATTTTTTTGTATATTTGTCACACTTACATGTTACAGCCTGGTTCTGCTGGAGGTTTCTTCCTGTTAAAAGGGAGTTTTTCCTTCCCACCATCACCAAGTGCTTGCTCATAGGGGGTCGTTTTGACTGTTGGGTTTTCTCTGTGTTATTGTAGGGTCTTTACCCACAATACAAAGCGCCTTGAGGCGACTGTTTGTTGTGATTTGGCGCTATATAAATAAAATTGAATTGAATTGAATTGAATAGATCACTAAAACAATTTTAATATTAACAACAATCTGAGTAAATACAAAATGGAGTTTTTAAATGATGATTCCATTTATTAAGGCAAAACGTGATCTAAACATAACTGGCCCTATGTTTTATTACCTATTAGGTTAAATTAGTGAAATTAGGAGTGAACTTCTCAGCCTGGCACAGCCGCTGGCTAGAACACAGCTCCATAACTTCTTTTAGTTTCTTTGTTTCACATTGTTTTCCTGCTGTGTAACCCAAGTGTGCCTGAGCTTCAGGGCACAGACTGATGGCCACATGTTCTCCTCCAGGATTTTCTGACAGAGAGCAGAATTCATGGTTCCATCACTCATGGAAAGTTGTCCAGGTCCTGAAGCAGCAAAGCAGCCCCAGACCATCACACTACCACCACCGTGCTTCACTGTTGGTGTGATGTTCTGTGACATGCTGTGTGAGTTTTATGCCAGATATCACCAGACACAAAATAGTCCACAGAATATTTTCCCGAAAGTCTCAGGGATCATCAAGATGGTAAATGTGACACACATCTTTGTGTTCTTGGTAAATGTGACACACATCTTTGTGTTCTTGGTAAATGTGACACACATCTTTGTGTTCTTGTTGGTCAGCAGTGGTTTTCTCCTCCCATGGAGGCCATTTTTGCCCAGTCTTTCTTTCTTATTGCTCAATCATGAACCCTGACCTTCACTGAGGCCTGCAGTTCTTTAGATGTTGTTCTGGGTTCTTCTGTGACCTTCTGAATGAGTCATCGATGCTCTTGGAGTCATTTTGGTAGGCCGGCCATTATTCATTTGTGGATTATCCACTATGGATCCACAAATACACAAATCCGCACTATGGATTTGTGTAATATCCATTATCCACAATATAATAATGGCTCTCACCATGGTGTGTTAGAGTCCCAAAGCCTTAGAAATAACTTGAGCCTGGGGTGGCTGTGGCTCAGAAGGTAAAGCAGGTCTTCTACTAACTGGAACGTTGGTGGTTTGATTCCTGGCTACTCCAGTCTGCATGCCAAAGTATCCTTGGACAAGAAACTGAACCCCGAGTTGCTCCTGATGTGTACATCGGAGTGTGAATGATAGGAAGCACTTAGACACAGAAACAAGTGCTTATATGAGTGTGTGTGTGTAAACGTGTTGCATAAAGCGCTCTGAGTGCCTGAGTAGAAAAGTGCTATACAAGAACCAGTCCATTTACTATAAGCCTGTATACGCACCCTCACATCCTTCTCTGCCACTCCTGCCTTCCTCATGCAGTGCCACAGTTCCTCTCTCAGCAGCCTATCATCTGCTTTCTTTGGATCCACAAAGACACAGGGAAGCTCCTTCTGACCTTCTCTATCCTTCTCCATCAGCACTCTCAAAGCCAACATCACATCTGTTGTGCTCTTTGTCAGCATGAAACTATACTGCTGATCGTCACCTCTCCTCTTAACCCAGCTTCAACAAGTCTTTCCTACAGCTTCATGGAGTAGCTCATCAGCTTCATCCTGCTGTAGTTACTACAGCTCTGCACATCAGCCTTGTTCCTCAGGCATCCTCTCGCTCTCCAAGATCATGCCTCCGTGCCTGTGTTGGCTCACCTGAAAGGACAGTTTTGATTTACCCCAGCATGAGTCTTTTGTCATTGTTTTGAAGTGATGAGATCCCCACTGGAACCCACAAGTGGATGCTGGTGTGATGGAGGAATTGAAACAGTAATAGTGTGTTCCAGAAGAAGTTGGAATTTCTGAATTCTCAGTTGGAAGTTTTTTCTGGACCACCACTTCAGCTCATGTTTCCCCACCAACCCCAAATTAACAATCCAAGATGGCAGCAGTGACGAAAACAGTGGTAAAACTGTAAACTGTGCTGCCACTGTTATGTATTTGTGACTCGCTGAATAAGCCCTACACAGAGCACTGAGCACGCTCTGTCCATGAACGTGCTGCAGCACTGTCGCCATGAACCAAAACAAATCCTGTTTTTTTCCCCACTTTTCTGACTTTACCGCTGGAACACACCAACTCGGGAATGACCACTTCTGAGGCGTCTGGAATGCGTCATAGGCATTAATGCAGGACAGCAGCAGCACTCACACTGAGGGCTTAGCTTAGAGTAAACCGCCAAACTGGGAGGATGTGGCATGTTGCATTCGTCTGCCCTCAGCTTACAGTGATAGATTTATACTTAACTGGATGGATGCTTAAAAATAACAATAATGAATCAAGAGGAGAAAAAAGTGAAAGTAAAGAAATTAAAGCTGCAAGCAGCAATGATTGGGCCCTCGCACCTGGGCACGTGTTGCGCTGTGCCGCACTCGGAGGTTGCCGGGGTTGGGAGCGTCACGGGCTCACCTGGATGTTGTCAGCCCAGCGTGCTACTCGGATGTTGCATTGTTCGGCCACCGAACTTCTCCGTGCCCACTAGGTGGTGTTGGCATGTGTCCACTGATTACATGTCATGATGCTGTATGTAATGCCTGCACCCATCAATGACAATTTAATGCTCATAGGATGGTGATTATCAGTCTACCGCTGATTTCCTGTCCCCACTAGGTGGCATTATTAGTGTGATGCAACGCTGGTAGATAGGTGCATCCAGACTCACTCACACTCTCATGAAGCATGTGAAGTTTGGGACAGATTGGAAAATGAGATGTGTGTGTATATTTGAGATGTGACGAATTGGTGTCCTGTGTTATATGATTGAAATCCCCCAATCAAAGTGTTGCTACGGCAATACCATTTGATAATCTATAAAACCTTAGATAACTTTTGATGAGCTACGAGTGTTGATGATCTGGAGCGATTTTGGTTTCACTGTGCCCCAAGAGGAGTTACATTAGAGGGCCTGGAAATGGCAAAAAATGCTGCAAAAATGATACTTTAAATTCAAAACCGCAGACTTCCTGTTGGGTTTTGGATATGAGTCCAAGAGACTTTTGTGCATGTCTTAGGATGTTACATGAGCCTGCACAACTTCAGATATGTAGATAAAATGTAGCTCTGGGGCTGATGTTTTGAAAAATTCTAGGTGGTGCTGTGGAGCGATTTTTCCGTATTCAGTAATTACAGCATTTAAATCTGAAAGCTTTCGTGCTGACAGAGAACTGTGCCAAATTTCATAAGTTTTTGAGCTTTCCAAGCCCCTCATCATGGACTGCTTGTTTCATGTTGAATTGGCTTGCCACCACGGTGCGTTGTTGTATGAAAACTCACAATTTTCATACCGAATCATCACCAATGTCTGATGCTTATTCAGACAATGTTTGAGGTGGATTGAGTAGAACTGGGAGGAGTAGTACATCAAAGTATGAGACATGAATTTAAAAAAAAAAAAAAAGGTATGAGACATGGTATTTCATGATATTTCCAGATCCCACTAGGTGGTGCTCTAATGTTTAGGGACTATATGCAGATCAATGTGTTCAGGTCAGGAGGCTTATCAAACCACTGAAGTTTGGTGCGGATTGGGCAATGTGGCTTTGAGTTACAGACATTTTTTCTTAATGGCAAAACATCGAAATCCACCATCCCGCCAGGGTCACGCCCTTTGGCGAAAACTCACAGTTTTGAAAACAATGTAAGGCCAACTCCTTAACACTTTCCAGGCGAAATTTGAGATGGTTCTGCTCAACCACCTTGGAGCTGTACCTCAAAGTGTAAAACATGACATTTCCTGTACCCACTAGGTGGCGCTGCGACTGTCATTAAATATTGTCATATGTATGCGTTTAGGGGAGGACCCTCATCCTACTGAAGAAGTTTGGTCCACATTGGATAATGTATGTGTTAATGAGAGATGATCAAATTTTCCTGGCGAATGATCAAAATTTGCCGTGGTGCCACGGCCACGCCCTCAAATGAAAACTCGCCAGTTTTGAAATTTAGATCCCCCCTGGTGTGTAGATTAGACTGAGCAAATATGAAGTTGATCCTATCCAAATCCTAGGAGTAATTAGAAAAAGTATGACGGCAGAAAATCACTTAAAATCGCACAATTAATTCAAAATGGCGGACTTCCTGTTGGGTGTATGGCATCGGACCCAGCGGACTTTTTTTTGTGCATCTTGACATGTTACATATGTGTACTAAATTTCATACATGCACGTGAAACACAGCAGCGGGACTTGAGCCAAGGGTGGCGCTGTAGAGCCATTTTGAAAGGGCCATGCCTGAAAGCATTAGAATACGTAAATTTTCGCCAATTTTGTGAGTTTTTGAGCGTGTTTAGACCCTCAAAAAAGCAATTCATCTGCCTGAATAATCAAAAGCGGATACAATAGGGCCTTCGCACAGTTTGAGTTTGGGCCCTAATTAGAACAAGTTACAAAAAAAAAATGCCCACATTTGCCAAACATGATGTGATTTGACATAATGTGGCAGTTTATAGAACACATCTGCAGTCTTGGCAGAGCTGTTTCAGAGAGATTTCAGAAGAAACACAGGAGGAACACGTAATCTTGTGCAAGACGGCAGATTCTGGATTTTTAAGGGAAAGGTGGGCGGAAAACCAGACAGCTTCTTTTATATCACTGCATAACAAATAAATCAGTAAGTTCACATGCTGTCAGAATGCTGACAGGAGCACGCGCCTGCTGCCTAAAGCAAACTGAAGGCAAACATTGTTACCTGGTAGACTCCGTGGAGCGTCCCCACCAACAGTGACACCTCTTCCACCACAGCCAGGTCATGCTGCAGCTCCTCCAACTCCTGGTACAATCTTGGAGGGCCAAGGAACACTTTGCCTGAAACACACAGGCAGCCATGTTTAGCTTCTAAGCTAATCTTAGAAAAGGCAAAGAAAAAAATGCATTGATAGCGACTGAACTGTTAACCTCATATGAAAACACAGTATCAGTTTGGACACACGCTGGTTAATCCACCTGAACACAGATTTGTGTGAGGACATGAATTTCATGGCTTCCTCCAGTTCATCCACTCTAATCTCTGAACAGCAGATTCTTCTGAAACAGTCATCCATTCTTCAGTATGCTCCAAGACAGCTTCAGCATCTGAACATGAACCCTGACAGGGTCTGTGACTCCTGGCTCAACTCTGTCCTGTATCAATGGGAATATTATCTAGTGAAGATTTCAGAGCAGTTTCTGTTTATCATTTTCAATGATGGATTATTACAAATACTATGTATTTAACAATTTCCTTTTGTTGACTCCTTATAATGTTCGTACATTCATAGGTTTGAAGAGAGGTTTATGAAGCAGTGGTCTGTTAAAGGTGCCATAGATACTGTAGGGTCAGTCTGCAGACTAGAGCTAGTTTCTGATCCAAGTGAATAATCTAATGTGGTGTAAAGCAGGTGAGGACTAGGGAGCACCATTCATCTCTCAGATGCAACACATTGAAAAGAACAGAAACCAGTGCTTGTATGAATGGGGTGAATGAAGACATGTTGCATATTTAAACAGTGTCAAACTGAACATTCCTGCATTTCTGCTAAAACATCAGCTGTGAGCGCCGATGTGGCCGAGCTCCCTGCCGCTCTGGATCGTTCCATCTTTGCTGCACCCGCCTCTGTATCCTCGTTTTATATTCTTTTATATCAGCTGCATTCATCTCCACAAGCTTTGTAGTATTAGTTATCATGATGTTATCAGTCCTCACAGTTAACTTCTCTACAGCCTGGACCAGGGATTTGGAATATCCTTGGATTCTTGAGGGTGGGGTCACTGATTTTGTTACAGGGGGATTTGTTACCATTCAGTCGTGGTCACTCATGTTTGCTTGGTTGGAGACTTGGAGCTGATTAAACTAACTGACACCTCTGTGGTGTTACGACCCATGATTGTGCGCCATGTTGTTCGACTCCTCTCCGCCCGACAGACAGTGCGAATCCTGAACTAAAATCCGCTCTGAGTATTCCCGGTATCATTACCATAAGCACCAAGCTTTTTGTAAATAGAAAATTGTGCATATTTATACGGTGCATACACTGAGCAGTGCGGCAGTGAGAAGGCCTGTGAGTTGTTATGAGCGTGTTTCTGATGGCCTTCGTTAACATTTGCCAGTTTCTGGACGTTGAGGAGATCCATTAATGTTTGTTTGGCTTTCTGTCTGAGGGTTTGCTTCCCAACAATTTCAAACACATTGTTTTTATACCAAAAACAAAAGGATACAGTATGGAGGTGGGGTTTGAGATTTTTAATAGCTACTTTATTTCTTTGAAACTGACCAAAAAATTCAGTTTTCCACTTTGTGTCACATGTGAAGCTTTTGACTGGTCAGAATTAAGATTTTGGCTTATTATGTATGCCTATGATATTTATGTAGACTCCAGTTGTTCAGTGTTGCAGTACATTTATCAGGTTCAGCTGCTGTCAACAAATCTGTCAAATTCAATTTCAAATGATGTGTTTTGTGATGGTCTGCTGGTAACAAAGTGCCTAAAGGTAAACCTGGAACTATGTCATGGTTTTGTGTTTAGTTCTGTTTTCTCTGAGTTTTGTTACGTCCTGGTTTGTTTTGGTTTTGAGAATTCATCTTAGTTCCTGTCTTGTTATTAGTTATGTTTTACATTTTGATTTCCCAGTTCCCTTTTTCTCCTGTCTCCCCTGCATCTCTGTCCTGTGTCTGTGTGTTTCCTGTTTTACTTTGATAGTGCTTTGTGTTTAGCTTTGCTTCCCCCTGTCTCGTTTGGGTATTACATTCAGGGGTGGGACTGGTGGCCAGAGCTGACGCATCTGTTTCCTGTTTTGTGGCAATTAACCCAGTATTTAAGGCCCAGCCTGAGCCCTGGTCTTCACCAGAGTGTATGCAATTGTGTGGTATGACCTCCAGACTGTTTGTAACTGAGAGAATCGGTTGCCTTGTGCTCATGTCTTTGGTTATGTCCAGTAGCTACGGTACGAGGTCCAACTCTGTTCTCATTTACCAGTGTTTGGTTCTGCCTGCCATGCTTCCTGGAGATGCCTCGCTACTTCCCTTTACCTGCCTGCCCTCCTGGAAGACATCAAAACAAAACACCTGCCTGCAAGTAAGATCCCTTGTGCCATTCCGGAACCGTCTCAAGAACCACTTTTCCCGTAAAGCAAACAATAACGCTCCTGTTCCTCTGCCTAGAGAGATGCAACCACGCCACCTGCGTTTCCTCCTGTGCCCCTTACAAGTGAACTAGTGCTGAGAATGCCCTTCTGGATACCGCTCCTGGCATTGTGCATCAGTTACTTTGTGTTGTAAATAAAGAGTTTGCTATCAGCTCCTGCCATCTTGTCTGTGTTTGGGTCCACCTTGTAGCCTCGGCTGTAGGCCGTGACACGACCCTCTCCTGCCACACAGCACACAGTGGGTTCTCTTCTGTTCTGTGTAGAAACCGTACAGGGTCATCCTTTGCATTGGGAGCCTTTTTATGCTCAAGTGGGTCAAAGATCAGTGTTAAGTGGCCTAACAAACAAAAAAGCATCCTCTGGTCTGGTATACTGAAAATGAATGGAAAAGCAGCCAATGTCCCCCCAAAAAAGAAAACCTGAAGAACTCGTTCTCAAGAACACTTCAACAAAAAAAAGCTACAAGAAAGTCTGACTCCTGGCTCAAGACTTTTGCACAGCACTGTACAAGAGAGCACAGAATCAAGAAGTTAGTTTGTGTAATTACTACACTGAACGTCACTGTGTGTGAGACGTACCAGTGGTGCTGGAGCTGTGGCGTCTGGCTGTGACGACACCGTCCGAGCTCTGCAGACTGTCCTGTCCCACCTCCACCACCTGACTCTGCAGCAGAGGGGCGCTCCACTTCACGGTGTACTTGGGACCAACAGGAACCAGGCTGTGGATGTCAGGGGGACCCCTGGTGGACAGACATGTTAAAAACAATTACAGCATGGCACTGTTAAAACAGCAGCCTTGTCTTCCTCTAACATCTGCTCACACAAAGGTGGTTATCAATAAGTCACACCCGGGACGCATACTGTGTGACCAATTTATAAACCTTCACAAGTCTGCTGGGACCACAACAGTGTGTGTTACAAATGACGGCTCACGTGCACTCCTGTGGTGTGTGAAGCGTCAGTTTTAGCCTCATTCTTTCAGCTGTGAGAGGACGCAATGAGGTCGGCACGTAAAAGGCGACGAGATACTTCAAATAAAGTAAAATGTTCAAATGTATGAAGAGCTGAGTGTCTGCCAGAGAAAAGCTTCACACAGGTGGTCGCAGTTATCACAGGTGCTCGGAAAGACTTCCTGTATCTGTCTCTAAGGCATCACCGCTGCATCAAGGGGACCGCTGAGCTGCTGCATGATGAAGCAGAGCATGGAAATAGTGGTTCCAATTTCTCCCAAATAAAGTAATAATAATAATGAGATAAAATTGGCAGAAAAATAAGTGTTTCTCTAAATAATGATAAAAATCCCAGGATTTGATCCGTGTTTGCTAACATGAGTTTGAGCTAGGCCACTGCAAGTTCACTCCAGCCTTTTGTTCAGTTCCATTTTATTCATATGGAGTCACCAACAAGAGTCACCTCAAGGCGACTTCAGTCTCTAAACCTGCAGCATGACTGGTTCAGAACATTCAGCAGCACCTGATATTAGCAGAATAGGAGCAACAGGTGTGTGCTCCATTTGAGAGGTCTGGTACTTACTTCAGGTTCACATTGGCACAAATGAGGGTGTCGTTGAGCAGGAAGACCTTCCGCTCCTTTGACTTGAGAACTTGACCTTTATCCCCATAAACTGTCTCAGTAAGGAGCTCACAATGAATCAGCTGCCTCTGTTCTGAGTTCAGCAGCTGGAAACACAGCAGGTCACTGGTTATAAAATATCAAGAAACGTCTTCACTTAGAACAGGCTGAGTTTCAGAGCTGCTTCAAACAGCTAAAATTCACTCATCACAAGCTACGAGACGACAAACTAAAGCTTCATATCTAAAGACAAGTTCACGTGGTGCTCATCAAATCCTTTGATAAACAATTTTCAGGTGGAATTGTGTGATTATATTTATAGAAAAAGGAGGACATGGAGAAAAGTGAGCACATAAGTAGAACTTCCTGCAAACTTCTGGAGGTATGTTACAGGTAACCAATCCCAGCTGTCAGTTTTGCTTTGGCAGGAAGTAGTTCTCACAGTGGCTGTTTATTAGGAATATATGCGGATGCCACGATGCAAAACGCCACGAGTTTCATGAAGAGCTTATGCATGAGTGAATGCACTGCTGTCACCTTGTTGAGACTGCGCTGCCCCATGCTGTGAGCCAAGTGCTGGATCTCAGCCTCCTGATCGGCCACACGTTTCTGCTCATTGAGTTTCTCGGCCAGCGTCTCGAGCTCGGTGAGAGCCAGCTGCAGGGGCAGCCGGTCGCTGTGGGACCTCGGAGTGTTCTTCAGCATGTCCTGATGCAGCACGACAAAAGGACAGTTAAGGGGTGGCTGTGGCTACAGCAGGTCATCTACTAACCAGAAGGTTGGTGGTTCCATTCCTGGCTGCCCCTGATGCACTTATCAGAGTGTGAATGTCAGAAAGCACTGAGAAAAACGTGTATGAAAAAAGTGCCAGTGCCTTTACCTCTTCTCTTAACAGAGAACTTGATCATGTGCAGTGCAACAGAAACACATTCCACACTGTGGGACGCCAAAGTTAAAGACAACAAATACTGAACACAACAGGGTTTTACAGCCTTCCATTTAACCCACTGAGTCAGTGGGTTAAATGGAAGAATATTTACTCATTTAAAGTCTGCTGATCCTTCTGAGTCCTTATTTTGATTTTGGATTAGAGTGAGTGACAGTGCAAAATAATCTCTGTGCACCTTATGCTGAGTTTGGTCCAGCCTCTCAGTTCATCCTCTCTCTGAAGCCTTTTACCTCTTCCTCCTGCTTTAACCCCCCCCGAAGCCAGCTGCCCCTCATAAGCAGAAGGTGTCAACAGCAGGGGGGCGGGGCTGCTGTGCTCTCAGTCAGCGCTACACTGAAATGACCATATTAGGATTATCCCCTCTCACTGAGATCATAGGAACCAACAGCCTGAGACAGAAGTCTGAAGAAGATTACTGTGCATGTGCTAACAGCAACCTGCACCACTGTAACCAGATATATGCAAAAAGCACAGAAAAACCCAAACCACACTGGATCCACTTTAAACTCAAACCTCACCGATACATGGGTTAGTCGGGTTTATGAGTTTATCACAGTTAGTATATGCCACTGACAGTATAAACCAAGCATGCAGAAATCTGCATTCTATCTGAAAGCCACCAGATGGCACTAATCACCAGGCCTTGGTCCCAGAGCGTGCCATCGTATGTGTCATTTTTCTTTTTAATAGAACATATCTCATTCTACATTCTGCAAAATGACAATAAAGGCATTCTATTCTATTCTATTCTATTCTATTCAGTAATTTACACCAAGCTTTTTCCTATTTGTTGTGATGCTCATTTGGTGCAGGAGGAAATGGGAAAAATGGGATTCTTACTAGCAGGAACAAACAAACCAACAAACAAAACCCCACATATAGAAAACACTTTGTGTGCCCTTTTGGTGGAAAAATCACCACATCAACCAATCCAAAATTATGTGGCATTTGATTGCTGAGCAACAGGTGAAAGTTGTGAGAGTGACGGGGTAAAAGACCGACCGCAATATTGATGCAGAGTTTTGAAAAGTGAGAGATGTTAGCATGTTTGGAGTGTGTTGTTAGGGCGTTGTGTAGTCATGGCCAAAATGCCACCAAAGGCAGACTCAAAGGTAAACGCTGTCTCCAGGTGTACAGCAGCAGGAGGGACACACCTGGAAGTGTCAGGCCTGTGACGGCGCCCTCTGTCTGCGGGGACAGGAACTGTTTTTGGAGCGGCAGCACCTGATTGTTCTGTGACTAGTTGCAGAGAAACACCTGAGGCACTGCCTCCATTTTATTTTATAAATAGTTTTAAATAAATTTGGCGTTGCTAAATTTGTAGAGAAGCTTTTGAAAATTGTAACATATTTGTATTTTAAGTTATAATGGTAGTTCATTGAGCAGATTTGTGGTTTTCACAGTAAAATTCTAACTTTTTTCTACTCTGATTTTATTATTTTTTTGTGCGATTTTGTCCAGTGTGTTAATACAGTATGTCAAAATGAAAAATAACTGTACAGTCACATGTGAGGTTGTGCTGAAAGGTGAACAGGTGATGTCCCGTGTACTGCGTGTCTTGTTTAAATGTTGATGCTGTTCTCTTTGCTTTCCTGGCTGCTGTTTGAAGAACCAGCTTGCTGGTACAGTAACATGTGCTGCACAGTTCACTGTAACAATAGTGGGGGGGGGAGCTGCCTTTCACTTCCTCTCATCATAAAGTTTCAGTGAAGGCCTTACACTATTCCAGAGGAGACGGTAAGTTTCAGTATCTGTTGACATGTGCACTTGACCACACTCCTTTTCTAAAAGATCACCATTTTCTCTCTGACATGCAGGCCGCCTGTTTAAACTGTATTCCAGCAGCTGGTTGCTTGTCTTGCTGTGCGAGATATAAATGAAAAGTGTGACCTGCACTCAATGAGCATGACCAGAGCAGATGATGAGACCTGCAATCACTCACCTGCAGCAGCAGAATGAACTGTGGGAAGCGTTGGATAGGTTTGACCATCAGACCATACAGGGTGACTCTGTCCGGGCTCGATGCCTGCTTCCTCTAAAAGTCAAAAGAAAACTGACTTAGTTTCACCGAGCTCTGCTTTGAAAGAGTCCGACCCCCTCTTAAAATAAGAAGTGCTTTAAAGCACATATTCACTCACAGGATTCAAGAACACACGCACACACATCAATAAATGCTGGCAGCCCATCAAAAGCAGCGCTGCCTTTTACTCTGAAAGTCACATTTTAAGCGTTCATACACTTTATTGATCTGCCTCACTCATAGAATCACCTCTGGACTGTGGGAGGAAGCAGCAGGAAACCAACACAGGGAGAACCTTTAAACCTTCAAACGACCATCTGAGGTGGCAGTGTTAACCACTCCACCGCGTTCTTTCCTTTCTCACAAATCCAAGCAATAATCCAGCAAAACTTTTTATCACTTTATTTCCTTAAAAAAATGTAACACCTGTTTACCATTTGGTGCATGAACGGTCGCATAAAAGCTGAAGTTTCTTATGTAGTTCAGCCATTCTTCCAGCAGCTCATTTCAAGCTCATAAATCAATATTTTTGCATTCGTGATTCTCAGTGAGACTGTGAGACAGGGAAATACAAACATGTAGAACAGACGTGAAAGTAAGAGAAGAGTGTGAACACCTTGAGAAAGTCCAGGAAAGCAGGTTTCGAGGTGCAGGCCTTCTTGATGAGAGCCATGGCACTGGTGAAGTTGTTGATGTAGTCACTGTACACGTTCAGGACCATGGACTTTGAAAACTGTGAAGGAAACAGCGTGACATCAGGATTCAGCTGCTCGTACAATATCTGCATTATAGCATTCTGAGGGGTGCAGCTATGAAGCCAGATTAATGGGTTAGCAAGCATCATGGATAATCCACCCACTCTAACAAACTGCCATAAGGACACATGCTCTCTGTCTGTGTCCTTACATTAGCTCAGTGTCATCAGGAAACAGTGCTGCGTGAAGGAATGTGGCCTGCATGAGACCCCCTGGAACGCTGCACCATAAGCATCATACTGCCTCTTGCTTACTTCCTATAGTACCGCTTCAATTTCTTCCTCAGGGCCATCCATCTAAGTAAAGAAAATGAGATTCAGCACGTGTTTGCTGCAGGCTTCACGGCCCCATATGCAGCAAGCTGCTTTCTGTCATAGCCACATGGACCAGCCTTCACTGCCCATGCACATCAGTGAGACTTGGGTACTCTTGACCCATCAATGATCCTTCTTGAGATCACTTTAATAGGTGCTAATCACTGCAGACTGACCTCACAACACGGCCCTCATCAAAGACCGTCTGATCCTAACGTCTGCTCATTTTTCCTGCTTCTAACACATTAAATGCTTGCCTCATGATACATGTCTTTCAAAACAAAAGAATCAGGGTTATTCAGCGGAACTTTTTAAAAGTTCTGTGGCATAAAGCAAAGGGCTATCAAAATAAAGGGAATCTGATTAATTAAAGTGAGAGCTAGCCTGCAAACGGAGCTGTAGGGATGTATGTCTATGACTCTTTAACAGGCAGGTTTGTGTGGAATCTGAAAGGCTTCAGAGAGATCTGTGCAGTGTGGTGCTGGACAGGAGGACAGAAAATTAAGAGAGGAAATAAGGAAGGAAATGTCGACTGACCGAAGCCACAAACAAGTCGCCTATCTTCTCACTTTGATCCCACTCGGCCACACGGGATGCGAGGGCGATCTGGAACATGGAGTGGCACTGATAGATCTCCTGCAGGCGGTAAAAGATCTGACGCACCTTCTTTGGGTTTAAAATCAGGCTCTGTGGCTCCATCAAAGGCTTCTGGTACTCCTGAAGGACAAAGATCAGTCTGGTATGCTGGTAGGCTTCTGTCAGGCTCCACTGAGCTTACCCAAAAACAGTGCTTGAACTGTATACGCTGCACTTTGAGATCCTTAATGAATTCATCAGCTAAATAATGACTCATAATCTAATGTTAGAAATTGTAGTGTTATTTTTCTGGTGGCTTGAGATATTTTCCACACAGCAACAGAGGAATTAAAGCTTTACAATGAGTTTACCAAAGGGGTTCAGAAGAACAGTGAGAACTATTCATTAGCCTTCACATTTAAATGTAACATGTAGAATAGAGCACTGGCTGGACAGGAGCCATAGGTCTGAGTTCCTCAGTTCCAGGGTTTCCACACCTGAGGAGAAACATGACGTACCTGAAGAATTCTTTTAAGAGAGTCCAAGTAGCCGCTCTCACTCTGCACAATGGATCTGAGGATGAGGCGTCTGACAACCTGAATGAAGCAGCGGCAAACGTCACAACCTACACTGCAACCTGATATTAATTAGAAAAATATTATCATACTGTTACAAACCTCTGTGTGTGTGTGAGGGGGGTGAAACCACTAACTGTAAATGAGCAAAACTGAATAAAAACATGTGCAAACGGAGTTTTCGACCATCAGAGTGATTCAGGTTTGTAAATGTTGTCAAGATTGAAGAAACGTGGACGGAGATTTCTACCTCAGCCACACAGAGCAGCTGATCTTTATTTGGAGTATCTCATGTTTAATGATTGCTTTATCCTTTTCAGGGTCACATGGGTGGTGGTGGGGGGGGGGGTCATTCACAGTTTAGAATCACCAATTAACCTAATCCCACTAAGTGCACGCCTTTGGACAGTGGGAGAAAACCCACACAGAAGGGCCCCAGCCAAGGTGGAATCAAACCCAGGACCTTATTGCTGTGAGGCAACAGTGCTAACCACTGTACCACCATCTGTTTTAAAACAGCAGATAAAGTAGATGTCTGCTGATAGGAAGGTTGGTGGCGTGATCCCCCGCTGTCTCATTACACTTGGGCAAGCTACTGAACCTCAAATTTCCCCGATGCATCCATCAGTAACTGTTACTGTGTGTGAGACAAAGTGCTTAAAGGCATAGAATAAAGCACTGTATGAATGTGTGTGAGCAGCTGAATGTGACCTGCAGTTAGTCATTACCAGCCCATTTACCAGTGCCCATAAGGTTGGGCTCACAGTTGGAAGCACCTATGTTTCCAGAGTAGTCAGCTCCTCTCACTGCCAAAACAACAGAATAATCCTGGAAGGCAATTCATAAAGTGCTTTTATTCTTCCTGATGCTGAAAGACTTCTTCCAGAGCTGTGCATGCATTGTTAGATGATTTCTAAAGTCCAATCTGGCCTTCTTGTTCTTGAGTGTAACCTGTGGTTTACACCTTGCAAACTGTTCTTGATTGTAGGCTTTGACAATGGTACGCCTGCCCGTGTGAAAGCCTTCCTCTTCCAGTGAACCAAAAGTTCACTGGAAGTATGAACTCCAGATCATTTATTTGCTGATTATGTCATGGAATAACACAGGAAAAGGCCTCACCTTGCTATGAAACTGTCTGTCAGTAAAATGTTTTTGATCCTCTGACAATGGTGGATGGGTTCTTTTGTTGAACCCCTTGAATTAAATCTGAAGTCTGCACTTCAGTCACATCTTGAATGTCTGCTTTAAAATCCATTGTAATGTAGTACAGAGGCAAAAATACAAAAAAATGTATCATTGTCCAAACACTCACAGACCTAACGGCACCATCAGCACTTGAGCTAGAAATGTTCCTTCTCCAAACGGCACCCTGTACCATCTGGCTCCTGAAAAGTCTTGAAGAACTCCTAAGTTGGGCCAGGATGAGGATAAAACCTTCGAAGCCCTGCAGTCTCTGCATACAGAAGGTGCCAGAAATGACCACATCTCCTTCACAGTGAGTAGTGAGAAAATCCCATCACTGGCAGAACAACCCATCTGGCAACTGGTGAGACTGTATACAGCCGACCTGTCAGACCACCACGTGGCCAATACAGTAATGCTCCAACTCTCTGAAGGCCTGGCTTGGCTTGACAAGCGTCATCTCGCAGGCAAGTTTAAAACCTGGTGCTACCAGTTCACCTTGTACAGGAGGCTAATGTGGCCTCTCAAGATGTGCAAGATTGCCACTTCTACAGTGCTGAAGATGGACTCCAAAACCAACAGTTACATCAGGAAATGGCTGGGCCTACCCCAGAGTCTTTGCAGTGGTGGCCTGTTTGGGAGGAATGCACTGCAGCTGCCACTGAAGTCAATCCTCCTGTGCTGCAGACAGAAGAAGACGAGGCCCCCATTGTGGGATTAATAAAGTATAAGCAAAGCAAAGCTGAGGGGCTTGTTGGGTCCATCTGTGCAGAACACCAAGGCACCAGTTCAAACAGGTCGTAAGTGGAGGGTGGAGCTTGCAGTCAACCAGGCCATCAGCAGGCTGAGGCATCAAGAGATTGATGGCAGGACTCAGTCCGGGACAACTGGCTTGGGGTGGGGGACTACTCCCAAGTTGTGGCTCAAGGCTACAAGAGAGGAAGCTAGTGATCTCCGAAGTGGTAAGGACTGAGGAGGAGCAATATAAGATCAAAGCCCTCAGCCAATGACAGCAAGGGGGCTGGACAACCTGGGAAGGAGTAATTAGCAGAACCATAGGTTGGGCTGGCATGCAGAAGATTCCCCAAGCCAGGGTGAGCTTCCTCATGAGGTCGATCTATGCCATTCTGCCAAGTCCTAGCAAACTCTGCTTGTGGTATGGCTCAGAAGAGAGGTGCCAACTCTGCAATGCCCCAAATCCAAGCCTGCAGCACATCTTTTCAAGCTGCAAAACAGCACTGGCCCAGGGGCGATACAGGTGGCACCACGCTCGAGTCTTGAGGAAACTGGCAGAGATCCTGGAGGTACGCAGACTGGAATCGACCAGGTAGCACCCATCACCAACACCAAGGCGGCTGATCCATTTCATCAGAGAAGAAGGAGGGGCTCGCAACATCACGCAACCAGAGAAATCAGCCCTGACAGGCAGCTGTGAGTGGAACCTGAGAGTGGATCTCAACTGACAGCTCAGGTTCCCAACTGAAATCACCACAACCAACCTGCAACCGGACATGATTTTCTGGTCTGCCATGGCCGTGATCATGGTGGATATTACTGTTGCATGGAAAGGAGGAAAGGATGCAGCCTTTGAGAGGAAAAAAGATCTTATAGTCGAGTGCAGAGAAAAAGGGTGGTCAGCTGTCTGCTACCCGGTTGAAGTCGGCTGCAGGGATTTGTGGGAGCATCCACCCAGCACTTTATGAAGAGTATGGGTGTCACTGGCCCCAAATGCAGAAAGGCTTTGGCTGAGGAAGCAGAACAAGGAAGTTTCTGGCTTTGGCTAAGAAGGAAAGACCAATGTGGGGATAGCAAGGGTCCTAGGGTCAGCTGCAGGGGGTGGCAGTGAGACGTCTCTGCCGTTTCTCCACCACTGTGAGATGTTCCGGGATTAAGGGAGCGAAGCATCAATGAAGGGTGGCTCCTGGCTGATGACCCTGCAGCTACCTGCACTGGCACTGTTGGAGGTGTGGCAAGCAACAATGCTCTGCAGGCATTTACTTGCCTGTGCTACCACCGATAAAAGTCGGTGTTCACACGAAAGAGAGAAAGCAACAATGATGCCGCTGGGTGGGTGACGTTAGAGTGCATGTTCCTTCAACTAATCAAGTGACCAATATATCCCAACTGCAGCATCAGTGCACTGCAACAAAAACCGCGAGTTTATTAGCGCAATCTTGCTTGTGGCTCCCTCTGCTGGCAGAAACAGAGCTCCCTCTGACACACACACCCACCTGCTGACTGCTGAGCCCCTCTGGCATGGGGCAGAGTTGTGGTGGAGGGTGCTTCAGCTCGCACACAGACACATCCATGTAACCTGCATCATCCTTTCCATCACCTGCAAAATCAGACACAACCAGAAAACTCATTTACTGACTTTACTGGCCCATTAATCAACTACTGTCTCTTTTCCATCATCATAACAGAATATTACATTGATATAAAAAGCATTTTATCATTAATAAAATCTTAACATCTTACTCATTACAAATATCGACCACATTTTGAAAGCTTCCAGCTCTGACAGGTTTCACCTGCTGCTGTTACCCTGCGTTTGGCACCTTTGGTGTTGGATCCAAACGTGTCTGTGACTGAGGGCGAGCATGCACACACGGTAGCATTTTATCAGTTACAAGGCAGCCACACTGTAAACCGCAGCCTGATGGAGCCATTATTTACAGAATGATCAGACTGAGGCCGAGCCACTTCTTTTTTAATATCTGTCGTTCGGCCGGCCTGATGGGTTTGCCGTTATTAGCTGGAGTTGTTCTGCACATCTGCACCACCTGTAGCGTATGCTCAGGAAGCAACTGATCGTTTCCACATTAGGGGAACCTCTCATTAATCCCGGCTCAGCTCCTGTACCTGTCGAGTCTTTTCTCTGCAGGAATGACACTTTGCGAATCATGGCTAACTTTGTCCTTTTGGTACCGCTCCTCGCCGCTTTCACCAACCGCTGCACCTGGAAAACAAGAACGGCTGCGTAACCGTGGTTGCTGCAAATTCAAATCTGAAAAATACGAAACAGTCACAGGACTGGGTGATATGGAAAAACATCTGACCACAAACATTTTTTTCATATCGGTTGATATTGATGTACAGCATGATAATGATCGAATCTGTCTCCGATGTGAAAACATCAGATTCATTTTAGTTTAACTATTAATTACTTTCTGTCAGCAGTTGAACCTGATAAATGTGCTGCAACACTGGATTTTAAATAAATATCACAGAGATACATAATAAAGTCAAATCTTAATTCTGACCTGTCAAAAGCTTCAGTGTGAATTATTTCAAAGACATAAAGTAGCCATTAATACAGATGGCTCAAAAACCACCTCCATACTATAACTCTTTGTTTCTTTATTATTTTTGGTATTAAAACAGATTGTTGTAAACACCGCGTCCGGGACCGGGAGTGACCGCAGCGCGGAGACGCTTCATGGCCACAGAGCTGGTAACGAGGGTCAGTTACTTTACTCAGCTGCGTCCGCCGGCGTGCGGTCTTATCGTGGTGCCTTTGCTTTCCACACAGCTCACCGCGTCTATGTTGGAGTTTAACACTAAACTAATAATTTAAGAATGAATACCAGATGAACACAAAGGCAGCACAGGAGGCAGGTTATCATGAATCCTTCTTACAGATTTGCTGGATTTCAGTTTCTGAGTGAGAGGAAGTATTGTTTAAAATCGTTAATGAACCATGAAGGATGGAATTTACCTGAGAGAAGCACAGATACTTATTACAATAACTGACTGCAACATGGTGCTATAGAGTAAGTGCTTTAATGGGACTGCAGGACGAAGCTGGCTGTACAGCATCATTTATATTTGTTCAGAGAGGACACATAATCCAACAGATTAGCCTCTGACTGCAGTAAACCTGTTATGAATAAAACATCTCTCTCAAAGCAGCAAATGATGACTTTCTGTTATCACATGTGGGAGAAAAGTCACGTTTAAATATCATTTTCCAAAAGGAACGGATCTGTTTGTGGAAATTTGATAAAAGTCAATTCTTTCATTATAGATCTGGGTTTATGAACCCACATGGAGTCAAACATGAGCTGAGCCACCACTGATTCAAAGTGTAAGGCTTTAACTCCACCCTCATCATTTGACTCTGATCCTTTGATAAGGTGGATTTTATTTTCCCAGTTTTCCCAGAGTTGCCTTTCCTCGAGTTTGGGGAGAGACGTGCAGAGACTGAGACGGGTACGTTAATGTAGACAGAGCCTCGTCTACATGTAGACACAACACCCCTGTGGTTATGTCGACAGCGCGGTCTCTCCTCCGAGTTCAACAGGCTTCATGACATCACCAGGATTTCTGTTTCAATCAGCTCTCCGTAATCAAGCTTATCAAGATTCATTTGAACTATGTGCATAAACAGTGTAATGGCTGCAGAGGGTCACTGTGCTCCAGTTAAAGTTGTTGTTTGCTGATTTTTGGATCAGAGTGATGAGACTTTGTTTTGTTGTTGAGATCCTGAAAGGATCGACTTCATATTCAAGTTTTACATCACTATGGAAGAAATTTTTTACACCTTAACTATTTATATCATTTTATTGCCCAGCTCTAGATAAAAGATATATATATATATTACTTCTGGCAATAGCAAAAATAAAAACCATATTTGTCACATTTATCAGAATGTTTTATTATTTATTAGTTTATTAGCTGCTCTTCACTGAAGTTGATGTGATTAATGGTCAGAATAACATAGTCAGGACAAATAAGAGCAGAACAAACTACCTTAGCATCACACTTCTGCCTGATGTGAGGTGCGGCGACACACACTGCCAGCTCTCTCCTGGTCACAGCACAGCACTGCTTCAGCCCCAGCACATCTGCAGGCAGCTGCAGCCCGGCAGCAAGAGCAGAGCAGCAGTTTAACAGGAGTTAGTCTCAGTTTACAGAAATCACCAGCAAACAGTGAGGCCAGAAGACAAACACACGTTCGTATGCTGAAACCTTTTCCACGTGACTGTCAGCGTGCAAATACACCTGTCTGCTTCATTGCAAAAGCTGCAGTGTTGTTAAATGTTCTTTAACAGTGTTGTGTACGGCTCTGATCTACCCCCCTACAACATTCTGAGGTCAGAGGCTGATCTCAGTCACCATGGGCACGAGTGTCAGCGCAATCAGTGATTTCACACATGTGCAGTGACTTTTAAAGCAAGAGCTGGGTGCACGAGTTACTCTCTGACATTAGAAGCCACATGCAGACCGTGCTTCATTCACTTTACCTGTCACACGCACCCCCACAGTGACGATGCATCGTGATGATGTTTAGGATCGAAGCACTAACCTTCCATTCGGCAGCTAATGCCACCCACCTCCTCCTGCCTGAGCGACTGTGGCTCAGGCAGCACATGTGGGGGAAGCTTGTGTCTAACTAGATGAAAACGCTTTGGGTAGTAATCTTTCGTGAACTAATTGAGGGCAGGGACATAGATGTGAAGTCTGTTAAAGCCCTCAGAGCCCCGCCTTCATGTACCTGGCGCTCTCCGAGCTCTCAGCTCGTTCTTCACCTGTCCCTCAGCAGGCTGCTGTTCCTGTTCAGTGCAGTCCTCACAACTCACAGACACACTTAAACATCTCAAAACACCATTTTATTCAAATCTAATCAAAAAGAACTCAACATTACTCAGTATGGTATGTTCAACCAGTATCAGTAACCTGCCCCTAGTACCTGTTAGTACTTCCTTTGTATACAGTCTTACCTTATGCAAAGCCAACACACTTTATTTATCCAAAGTAAAGAGACCGGCAGATGAACTCCTTATTCCTTATTATGAACGTGATCAATTCTCCACACTCAGCATGCGAGCTTACTCGAGCTGCATGCTTCCATTTTCAAAACACTAAGACCTGAGCCGGGTGGGGAAAGTCCAACAGCAAGTGCACATGGTGACAAAAGCAGAAGACAGAAGTGCTGACAGGGTGAGGGACTACCAGAAATAAATCACTTCCTCTTTTCATCACGCCTCCCTTTCAGACTGGTGTGGCTGTTCCTCAGCAAAGACACTTCGTGTGAAGAAAAAGTGTGAATAATTTAAAGCTGATACTGCTGGATTTTTTTTTTCACAAACTATAAAGGCTGCATTTTCCTGTGATTCTGCATCAAGTCTGCACTTCCTCTCCCTTTCAGTTCATCATTTTGTAAAATCTCCAAACACAATAACACATGAAGGCTGTTTTCATACAGTCTCCTGCAGCATCCCAGTGACCAAAAATCTATGAAATCTACTCTGATTACTTTTCAAATTACTTCACATGCAGTTTTTTTGTAATGAAAATAAATCAGTTTAAGTGAATGAATGAGTGACCTTGCTGTTGGTTGGAGGAGCAGCTTCACAGTCAGATAGCTCATCGTAACTCTCAAACTCACTGGAGCTCCAGCTTTTGGAGCCGAGGTGATCTTCAGGTCTCTGAATGTCCTCATAGATGTCGTCCACATCTGCACACAGGCCAACATACAGTACAGGTTACAAACGAGAGTTAACAGCTCAGCTATCGTGTTTTGGTTTTTTTTCCTTATTTCTTAAATTCAGACCATTAACCACTTTGGGCTTACCCTACCCATCAAGTGTGAAACCTGCAGGTAAACGTTGACTTGACCTTCAGGGGTTCATGTGGGGTCTGTTATTAAATCTGCTTTTTTTTTTTATCAACATATGAACAACATTTGGAAAGGCAGCTTTTAGCTTTTATGCCCTGAGCTGCTCTAAACTGTTCTCTCTCTAGACTTTCACAGAACTGTATTGCCAACAGGGAAGTTGCACAGTGCCCTCTGGTGGACAAACTATATGACACCAACACTCATGGTTGAAGACTATTTCTCCCATCTCTTTACTTCTTACATTTTCACCCATTACACTGGTCACCAACAAAAACCTTTTTGTCTGCTACCTGAGGAAAAACTCATTTTTACTCATTTGTGTACGCTGATTCCAAATATGCAAACAGAATTTCTCTGGCATGTCAGGATCTTCGGTTACGTAACTATGTCAATAAATGCCAATCGCCAAACTCAACGTCAATGATTTTATTAGAAAAGTGCACCACGAACACACAACTGGTGAAAAAAGACACAGATGGGGCACCAGGATAGCTCAGGGCGTGAGCAGGCGACCATGCAACCCGCTTTTCTGTGCGACTGGCACGGGCTCGAGTCCCGGCCTGTTGCCATTCCTCCCTGCCTTCCTGTCCAACTCCACTGGAAAACTATCAAAAAATCATATGAGGAGTCTCAAACTGATACAGTCCACAGTTTGTCTGCCTAAACAGTTCAAAGGTGTGACGAACACTTCTTCTTGTGCTTCATGAAGTGTGACGCTGTAGAAAGCAGCAGTAGTCACCATCATGTTTGCGTTATAGCCCCCCCGGTACCTGGTCTCTGTTAGGTATATTAACATGTTTACTGTACTTTATCATATCTTTGTATATGTTTTATTTTGTTTTATATACTGTTGTTTCTCCTCGTTCAAATAAGGAGATATGGTGACCCTTCTTTGAGAAGGGCACTGAGGGTGATACTTCATTGTTGAGTTCTCACAGAGCACACATAAAAGCCTTCTGAGTTTCTTTTATCAACCAGACCACCAGAAGGGAAAGAGCCAGGAAGGAACTGGTTGTAAAAGTGATATCTTTGTGTGCAGCCATGTGAGTGTATCCTAAATGTTTATTACCTGCACTTAACTGCATTTAGTGTGGGGTCATTGATGAGACGTCATATGATCCTTACGTTGAAAGTTCTGAATAAAAACCGTGCGTGAAGGGAACATCCTCGAAGGAGAGAGTGACCACTTCCTGTTTGAGTAAGGAGCGGAGAATTTACTTTTCTGTCTCGGTGCTCAAGGAGGCATGGTTCCCTTCCCCGCTAGCGGCGAAAACCTGAAAGCTGTGTATGTGCATTTATTCCTCATCACTTGTTAATTTTGAATGATTCTGAACCCATCATTTTTT